>JBBPSN010000014.1:40420-51887 GCA_038093615.1 Austroboletus olivaceoglutinosus | reverse complement strand
ACTTCCTCTTCTGTTTCGCCTTCGTCGCTGGTTTCTTCTCGAACAACCAGTCAGCGGCACAAAAAGTAGACCTTTTGGTAGGTGTTTGTTCTGTTTGGGAGCCCATGACGACAACAAGTGGATCGAGGGCACCCGCTGGTGGTGCCCGATGAATGTTTTCTTGATCTAATCTGATTCTATTCGTTCTGCGTGGTTGAGACCTTTACTCACTGGAATATATTTGTAGACAGCCCGTATGCCGTCGCCGTTGGATGCTCAGTTAGATACGTAGATGTTGTCAGTACCATGTTAGGTCCTGGAATATGCACAGCCACAGGCTCTCCCTCTTCGTTATGATCAACTACGTCTTGCTCGTGTCCCGACAAGGCTCGTCTTATCCTGACACAAACGGCGACACGTCGCATCTAATTTCTGAAGCGTTCCATCAGGAAAAGTACGCCTTGCAAAATGGTTTACAACGATGGCCCCAAAGGCCAAGGCCAAGATTGTCAAGGACGTCACCCAGCTGGTCTTGGCTCGACGCACGCGGATGTGTAACTTTTTAGAATACAAGGGTTGGGGATCTCATCCTCTAGCTTCTGCGTGGTTGACTGGGCGCACGCAGACACCAAGGTCGTCTACCGGCGATATGCCTCATTGTTCTTCGTCTGTGGGATCAGCTCGGGCGACAACGAACTCATCACGCTCGAGATCACCCACCGTTACGTGGAGGTCTTGGACAGATACTTTGGAAATGTACGTCTTTGTCCTCGTTTATCTGGAAACATGACGGAACCAAATGACAGGTGTGCGAACTGGACCTGTAAGTCGGCACGGCTCGCACAGGCATGTAGGATGCTCGAAATCGAACGTTTTTTGCAGCATATTCAACTTTCAGAAAGCATATGCTGTTAGTTGCCATTTTGACTGTATCGCACAAACAACCGACGCGTCTCGTAGATCCTCGACGAACTCATCATCGCTGGAGAGATGCAAGAGTCTTCGAAGAAATCTGTCCTACGCGTGGTTTGTTCGCAGTACTAGCTGAATGTCTAGCGTTCATTCATCCTCCGCAGGTCTCACAATCAGACAGCATAGAGGAACAGGAGGGTGCTGATGATATAATGGGGCGTTTAGCGGCGCGCACCGGTTAGTTGTCCTTTTGCTTCGTTTTGAAATATATGAACACGGAAAAGGGCCACTGGTTCGCTAAAGCGCGATTCTCATCCCACAAACGAGCAGTCTGGTAAGTTTCTCACAGTGCAGACATCGACCACTAACATAGAGAGTCCAAAGAGGATGAAAGCAGATTATGATTTTGGTGCCGTAGTTTCGGGTTTGGTCTTATTTAGAACATGCCATCGAACAAGATCGAGAGTTGCGCGAGAGTCTTCCACTGAAGAATGGCCGGTCGTTCCATCACCAGTTTGGATTGATGCTCCAAGGTGTTCCCTTGCGCTAAAGGCCACGGTTAGTGAACGCTGAGAGCGAAAGAGCGAGGTGGCACGGACAGGTCCCTCAACGATCGCCTATATGGCGGACCAGCCCGGTGAGGAAAAAGGATGGCGGTATCGATGCAACGGTAATGGATCATGCGCAAGGTCTTGAGGTCATTCTCCAGGGCATGACCGATGATGATGGTGTCGGAATTAATAAAAGCGTCGAGAGACTGTCGAATCAAAGGAAGCGTCAAGGAAGCCTTTTCATGCACCTCCTTTGTGACGCCGGAGAATCGGGTGTTGTAATCTCTGAAAAAGGATATGAAGATACGGGGGACGTTGCGCAGAGGGTGATACGGACATGACCTCGACGCCGTCGTCCATGCGAACGAATTCATCGAAAATCTCGGATCCGGCGCCATCTACGACGGAGACACGTGCGACACGCATGCCGCCGGTAGTGTAAATCATTTCGCAGTCGAGGGCGACGACGTCGAAAGCTGTGTCAGTAACATCGGTAGATTTTGGGGGGCGGGTGGGTGAAAAGGGATGGCGAAGATGAAGGTCTGCTGGGTTGGATTCGTAAAAGACGTGAAAACCTGTTGAGCAACCGTCCTCGTTGGTGGTCTTTGAGCAACAGGCGTACACGCGAAGCTTCTCGCCTTAAAGGGAATTGGAAGAATGGGCGAGGAGAGGAAGTCGTCTGGACGCACCATTGATCGTTTTGCTGAAGGGCTTGCCCCAATGGTAAGTGCACTCGTTGTGGTCGGGGGTATTGGTGACAGTGTAAGACCGGGCGCAGCGCTCACATTTTACAACGCGACCGACGGAGTGTGGCATTGACCCAGCGTCACCAAGAGGGACGTCGGTCACGTATCCCCACTGATTGAGGGCATCAGAGGACAGGAGGAGGTGGGAGAGAAGGGGATTGGTGAGACGAAGGGCGCCGAGCTTGTTGCGTGCTTCAGCGCGGGCGACGATGTCATCGTTGGTGCCGACGGAGGGATGGTTGATGTCGGTCGGGATGGGCCGCTTCTTGAGGGAGGCGATGGAGTTGATGATTGCCTGAGAAGGGGGGGTGAGCGGGTGGGGACGGGGGGGGGCGGGAAGGGGCACATTGCGGTAGGTGAGCTTTGTGGCACGCTTGCAAATCTGCTCCTCTTGGCGGAGGGCGTGCTCGGAGGCGAGGGTAGGGTTGGCGGGGAGGAGGGCTTCGTAGAGGACGAGAAAGTGGTCGTAGAGGCTCTTGAGCATGGCCTGCGGGAGGGGTCAGGGGGCACGGCGAAAGGGGAGGGGGAAGGGTGCGAACCTGGCGGACGGGGATGGGGACGGGCGAGAGCGCGGCATTGACTCTGAGGACGGGTGGGCCGGGGCTAGCGGGGGGCGTTTGCGGGGTCGGCCTGGGTGCGGTCTTGAGGCGCTGGGGCGGTGGGCGGGGTGGGTCGGGTGCCGCGGGGTCGGGTTCGCGGGGACGTTTTGCGGGTACGACGTGTAACTTTGGTTGTGGTGGACGCGGGGCGGGACTGGAGTGGTCAAAGGGGCAAAAGGCGGGGTTGGAGCAGGAGGAGGGGGATGGGCAGGGAAGCGAGCGGAGGAGGGGGAGCGTCGTGAACATTGCAGTCATGCCAAAACGGGAATTACAGTACAGTATGTCATAACCAATCGTCACTTTTTTTTCTCTCTCTTCTACTCCCATGTCCCCCAAGAAAACCGACTTTTGGTCAGACCTCAGGTCGTCCAGATGGGTCGTCAACCCAGGTAGTCTTTTCATTTCCACCCCTTTGCCCGCACTCACTCCCCCCCAGCCTCCGCCTTCAAGCTCCTCATCTTGCCCATCTTGCCCTTCCTCGCCTGGGAGCTCCTCCTCGCACACCGTCTCCCAAACCCGTTTAGACCCTTCCTCTTCATCTCCTACCCCATCCCTTCCTCCCCCCCGCACGACGCCCGCTACCAAAAGGGCTACCTCGACCTCCTCTTTGTCGCATACTACATCGTCTTTTTCTCCTTCCTCCGCCAGGTCGTCACCATCCACCTCTGCCACCCCATAGCCCGCCACTTTGGCATAAAGCGCATCTCAAAGCTCGACAGATTCGGCGAACAGGGCTATGCCATCCTCTACTTTGCCGCCATGGGTGCCTGGGGCTATGTGAGCGTCTTCACCTTCTCTTCCCTACACTCCCGACCCTCGTTCTCCCCAGCGCATCATGTCTCAGTTGCCGACGTTTTGGTATCGCACCGACCACTTTTGGCGAGGTCTCCACCCTCTGCTCTGACCCTCCTATTTTCTCACCATCTCCCCTTGTCAGGCTACCCTTTCTGGGATATGATACCTGAACTAAAGCGATATTACCTCATGCACGCCGCTTACTGGTGCCAGCAGCTCATTGTTCTTCTTCTCCGCCTCGAAAAACCACGCAAAGATTACAACGAACTCGTCGCTCACCATTTCGTTACTCTCTGTCTCATCGGGTACGTCTTCCCCGTCCCTCCTCCCCTCCTCCCCTCATCCCCCTTCACAGTGGGAGCTACCTCGTCAACATGACCATCATCGGCAACGCCGTATATATGAGCATGGATATCCCCGATGTCTTTCTTGCTGTGCGTCTCTTCTCCCCCTTCCTCTTTTCCCTCACCACTCGCAACAGTTCTCCAAGATCCTAAACTACTTGCAACTCGTTCGCGCAAAACTAGTCGCGTTTATAATATTCCTTTGCATTTGGACGTCAGTCATACCTTTGTTCCTTCCCTTCCTCCTTTCAACGTCTTGCCACAGTTACTTCAGGCACTATCTAAATATCGTCATGCTTTGGTCGGTGTGGTACGAATTCGACTTGGTTCCGTAAGCACTCTCACATTTCTCCCCTTACACCACCCCTGACCTTGTCAGTGAGGCTAACCGTGTCTGGGCACCCAAGAGGGGTGTCTGGCTCGTTTGGTGGATGAAATATCAAATCTTTGTGCCCATGCTGTTCCTCCAGATTCTCAATTTATTCTGGTACTACTTTATCTTGCGCATCGCTCTGAGGTCCGTCGTCCCATGCTCTTCTGCTGCGTCGTTTGATGTAGGCTTTCTAGGTCGTTTAGGCCTTCTACCATGACCGACGACAGATCGGACGATGAGGATGAGGATGTTACTAACGGTGATGCTGATGCTCACGAATAGGAAGACTAAACACATTTTTTTCTGCGAGTAGCCACACTCAAAATTCCAAGTATGAACACTCTTCCTCCGTACTCCAGCCAGCACACATCATACAGTATGTAGACACTATAGAATCCAACACCACGACCAAACTCGCTCACTCCCCATCGCCGGGGTCGTCGTTTGCAACGGGTGATTGAGTCGTCTCAATGATGGGTCCACATATACCTTCTTGATCCGAAAACTCGTCCTCTTCCCAAGCATCAAAGTTGACTTTGACTCCCGCGCCCGCTTGTGGCACTCCAGTATTGCCTGTGCGATTAGGCCAGCGTTTCTCCCGCTGCATGTCGACGGGATCCCCGGAAGCCATGGATTGCAATGCTAACATGGTGTACTGTCCGACATGACAAGTCAGCAATGCACTCGTAGAGAACAAGACCAACGTACGTGGGCATCGTTGCCTGCGTTGTGGAGATATGTCGTACTGATTTGGAGGTGTCTGCAGACGCGCTCTAGCGATCGGCGGTTGCCACCCGCTTCACCTTCAAGGGCAGCAAAGAGATCCGAGGTATCGATGATGAAGACGCCGTCCTGCGGAAGTGTGTCTGGGAGCATAAATGACATGTTGGGTAATGCGACGTCCACGCTCTTTGACTTGAGGTACCTGCTTTTGCGTAAGACGCACAGCGACAAAGGACGCGCAGCAATGCATACTTGAGATCTTGGTTATTGTCGTGAAAGATCAGGAAGAGGGGGCCAGCAGACTGAAGGTCTGCGATGAGCGTCTGGATGCGACTCTTGAACGTCGCCTTGTTGACTTCCTCGCTCGTGCCAAATGCAAAGCGCTACTGTCCGATGAAGGATGTGATGTGAGACAGGCAAAAGACGCGTACCTCTCTATGATCAGGGACGAACGTGTTGGTATAATACTTGTGTTCCTTGACGATGAGATGGCCCTGTTCCTCAATCTGTTCATCGTCCTCCCAATAGATGGTGCTCCAGCCGAATTCGGTGAGAACCGTATGGTCCCTGTCCCATGCTTCAAAGTCGAGGGCGCACCATACGCCCAATTTCTGGGACCAAAAGGAGCGCACGCGCTCGAATATATCGCGGCGCGCGTTGAGGGTCGGATCGACGCCCTTGAGACGCTTGTTGTTCTTTTCGATTTGCTAGAGCGCGATCAGACAGATCAAGGGGGCACGCGCGAGAGACGGACCTTGAGGGCCCTGCGGAGGTCCTCTTTCGTGCTGAATTGCACGGGGGACACATGCCTGAGGCTCGATTCGGTGAGGAGACAGTCGGAGTAGGGCAGCTGGATGGGCTGGCGAGTGAGCTGCATCGCGTGCAGCCAGTAGCGTATGTACTCGACCTGCGCGGACGAGAAGAGGAGGCGGGTCTCAAAGTTCTGGAGGGTGCCCATGTAGAGCTCCACGCCCTCGACGCCGTCCCTGTGGAGGGGGTGGTCCGGGTGCACGATCGCGTCCTGGGCGAGGACGGCCTTGAGTGGGCTGCGATCGAGTGGATCGGGGAGGGCCTGGTGCCTGTGGGGGCCGTGTGGGGGCCGTGCGGGGAGGGGGACGAGGAGGAGGACGTACCATTCAAAGAAGATGTCTGTGTAGCGATAGTAGCCAGTGATGACGGGAGAGACCATCTCAAACCTACGAAAACGGAAACGTTTGCACCCACGAACACGACATGGCTCAGACCGTCCAAAAGCGAAAACGTCCTCAGCCCGACGACGACGCCGACTCCAACGAACCAGAATCCAACAGAAAACGCGCCAAAGCGTCCACGGCTCGCAAGAGCACCGGCGGTCGCCCACCCGTCGCATCCTCGTCCCGCGACAAACTCCCCCGTGAGTGGCGTCCACACCGTCCTACCGCGCGCCCTCTCACCCGAACCCAGGCCAGTCCAACGCGGACGGGCAGTCCGGACAGCGCAAGAAGCGCCGCTACCGTCCCGGCACCCTCGCCCTCCGCGAAATTCGCAAGTACCAGCGCAGCACGGACCTCCTCCTCCGCAGACTCCCCTTCTCGCGCGTCGTACGTCCCCCCGTGTCGTGTTTCCTGCTGCTTCGTCTCATTCTTGGGCGCGTAGGTTCGCGAGATTGCGTTGGACATGATGACCGACACCAACTATCGGATGGGCGAGACTGGCTTGCGCTGGCAAAGCTCCGCCATATTGGCTCTGCAGGAGGCGACAGAGGCCTTTCTCGTCCATCTCTTCGAGGACGCGTGCGTGGCTTTTGTCTTCCCTCGCTCTTGTCCTCTGAGACATGTCCCCCACAGAAATCTGTGTGCTATACATGCCAAGCGCGTCACCATCATGCAGCGCGACATACAGCTTGCTCGCAGAATACGTGGTCCATGGGGCGGCCTTGGTTAATGGTACTCGACTCCCCGTCATGGCCATTTCTCCAGATATAGCGACACTGCACACAACAATGCTGCCCACAAGAATGTATTTGTACATTATAACATGGTTTCGAGTGAGACATGTCCAACGCAATCAAAATGCAAGAAAAGGAAAGATCAGTTCCAACGTGACTGCAAAATGCGACCGACAATGTTCCCAAACCGTCCAGACTGAATGAAAAGGAGAAATCGTACGTCAACTGGTGAGATTAAGTTAGCGAGTATCCGTAGTGCACGTTGACGTCGCGTATAATAAGTGGGTTGATTATGATCGTTGGTCATGGTACCGGGGTGGTGAGGGTATCAAATGAGTGTGTATCCAAATGAATGGAATGTGCAGACAGTAAGTAACGGGGTTGCATCCAGCAGTCTTTTATGATGCTGCAGTTCGCCGACGCACAGGTGCAGGTGCCCCAGAGGAATAAACACCCGACACAGGTCTGAACGACGACAATCTCTTGGTCGAATGGGGGTTACTCTGCGGCGGAGGAACATTCATGAGCACCGCGGCTCTCCTATCTCGAACATCACGAGAATCTCCCAGGGTCTTCGCCATCCGTGTAGCCTCGTCGCTGGAGCGCCTCTGATGTGACCCAGAGGATTGTGGACTCGAGTTGCGGCTGCTTGTATTGACCCCTTCGGAGCTATAGTTCTTGGGAAGTAGAGTCGAATTTTGATGAGGGAAGTACTGTGCTCCTAATCCAGTATACGAATGAGAACGAGCGCCAAACTGATTCATCATGAATGGGGGGGTTGGGGGAAGCAATGGCATATTCATCCCATAGAACGGAATGCCATTGACCATCGGAGTTACAGGCATCGGCGGGATTGGCGGGATCGCAGGGACATTAGACCACGCGTATGGGTTAAACGAAGCGCGGTGATCATACGGCGGATGCAGTGTCGCTGCTTTCCCCGAGTCTGATACCATAGACATACGTCTACTCACACGCTTACCATCCCGTCCCCTGATGTCTTCCGATGACGCCGTATGAGTAGAGTAGAGCGACGGTGGCCTCGACAAACTGTATTGACTTCCGGGTGTAGCCGGCATAGAGCTTGAAGGGGAACCACCATGAGGTGAGACAGGAGAAAAAACCAGCTCGGGCGTATGCTTGTGCGACACACCCGACCTCCCAAGCGAGGCATGCACCGAGTCCCGAGATGCAGAACGATTGCGGTCAGCGACCCGTGGGGACAACGACGCAGACTCGAAGGGACGTCCGACACGAGAGGCCTCATGACGTGCTCTTGCGGCTTGAAGATCCTCATTATAAGCACGCTCCCACTCCTCTGCCTGCTTTCTCGACTGCTCTCTAGACCTGCGCAACTTTTCCATCTCTATTTTCTCAAATTCCTGACGAAGACATCCTTCCTCCGAGACGACGTGCGAAACGGTGCCTGGTTCATTCGTTGATGGCTCGCTCAGGGAGATTAGAGGGCGTGTAGGGCGTTGGCGAGGAGCGACAACTCTCGAAACTGTATTTTCCGGCGGCGGTGCACTCGCTCGGCGATTCTCCATGGAAAGCTGTGCTCCCTGCTCGCGACGCTCCCGTTCTTCACGGAGAAATCGAGCCTTCTGTTCCTTGTTCTTCCGGATGCGAAGGACGTAGCCTAAGGGTATCTGATCGTCCTTGCCGTCATCATCTGCAAAGCGGACTCCTCGTTTTAGAACGGGGCCGTTTGAGGCTGCAGATCCAGAAGTCGTTGACCAGTCGGGTTGTCGCTCGGGCGACGGAACTTTAGGCACGGCTGGTGGAGCAGCGTTAAACTGAGGCGGTGACCGTTTGGCGTACGAATCTTTGGATTGGCAAGAGACTGGGTTGGTCTCCTCTTCTTTCACGGGGGTTGCAGGAGGATCTATATGCAGAACTCTCAGCGGCCATCAAAATATTCCAAGGAATGCACGCACTCGATGTTTCCGGGTCCTCCAGGTCCTCTTCATTCTCGAGCAGTGTACCAGCCAATAATTCGACTGTCTCCGAAAATTCGAGCGCAGCCACTCCGAGTTGGGACCCCGGAATCCGCGTACAGATAATTTCGCCAGAGTCCGAGCGAGTCCAAAGCCGGAGTCTATCCTCGAAGCAAGGGCGCGAAACCCAACTTGCGAGACCAGTGCTGTGAAAACAGACGGTAACTGGCGAAGGGAATACGTCTTCCTGAAATTTCCGGTGAATTTGTGGTTTCGGAGTGATCTGTTTCGATGCAAGTGGGGCAATGGACGACTCTGCGGAGGGGGACAGATGGTCTAAGCGGGCTAGGAGGGACTTTTTGTGCAGTTCGGACTCCAAAGTCTCGCGACGGCGAAGATGTCGGAAATTATGGTGAGAACGAGGGAAAGAGCTGGCGTCTGAGGATTGGAACAGTGGAGGGGACGTAGGGTCATGGACAAGACTGTTCATGATGATGATGCGCGCATTAGCACGCGCAGTGACTGCCAGCTGAATGGAGTGTGAAGGGGTGGGAATGTCGTCGGTGTTTGCGTACGGGTCATCGAACTGCGAAGATGCGTCATCCGCTTCGTTGGAGCCGAGTCTTGGAGGACTGTGGGACGAATGGTGTTCCTCGGGGAGATCGCCGGTAGCAGCGTTCTTTCCCCCTAACCATGACTTCCAACTGCCCTTCTTGCTAGATGTGCGTGGGAGGCCGTCATCGTCGGGGGTGCGAAGGGTAGTGGAGCCGCTGGATGAGGAGGAGGAGGAATTTGCAAGGTCAGTGGCAATGAGGGGAGGCAGGGTCGGAGGGTCAACGGAAGGGGGGTGTTTTCTGGAGAGGGAGGGGAAGACCCTGGATTTCTTGTGTCCGAGACGAAGTCTGGGGGGGTCGTCGGGGGAGGAGGAGGGGGTGGGGGCATCGGACTTGTCGCTGCGCTTGGAAGCGACGAGGACAGAGGCCAGTCTGCGCATCGGATGGTGGTGGAGAGAAAAGGAGCGAAGTGGAATTTGCGGACGGGTGTTTAGAACATTACAAATGAGACTGGCGCTAAGTCCAAACGGTGAAATGATGACGCTCACTTGCGGTACGGCAGTTTCCTACCGAATTAGCCGACAAAAGGCGAGGACGACGACGACGACGACGCCCAGGACGATGCCGGAACGAGACCTTTTCAACGTGTGAATGGCTATTCCATGTACACCTCGCCCTTAATAATGTCACTCGACTCGCCCCTCATTCCACCACCGCACAAGCCGGCACTCGTATCGCTCGACCACCCCGCACATGAAATCACAGTCGATCCCCGCCCACCCCGCCGACCTCTCCACGATCGTCCTCAGCTCCTCCGAGAGATTTCCCAGCACATCTTTGGCGTCGTAGATCGTGTACATTTCACCTGGCTCGAGCACGTCCTCGTTCCCATCGTTTTTTCTTGTCGATGGGAGTCCTCTCGGACGCTGCGGCTCGTCTCGCTTCACACGAGTGGCCGCGCAAGTTCCCAGTGGAAAATAGTCGTCAACAACGCGGTCTTCTATCCCCGTGTGTGTGTTCAGTACCACGCTCGTCCCACACCTCACGAAACGACTCACCGTCCCTTTTCGGATCCACCAACACCCCTTGGCAGAAATCAAGATATTCATCCAGGCCTGCCTCATCGAGATCCCCCACAGACCTGCGACATCAGGATCAGTGCCATGATGTTCACATAGACGTACACAAACACAGGCACTCGCGCCCCAAACCGGTGGCTCTTGTCGCTTGCCGCGTGATCAGCCCCCTTGATAGCCGCCAAGAACTCGGTCACGTTAGGGAACGCGCATGCGGCGTCAGCAGAGCTTCTGGGCTGCCTAGAGTCAAATCGGATTGTCAGGCGAGCTTTGTACGTCAACATCTTTCCCCACCTTTCTCTCCCATCTAAGCCGTACACAAGTTTGAGCACCACGATGGCAGCGGCAACCAGTGATACTTCAGGTGGCGCGTTGTCATGATTTTGTCCATGTGCGTCTCTGCTGGTGCTAGATGGCAACGTCGTTGGTGAACCATGCAACGATAATCCTAGGGAAAGCACGTTTCCGACCCTCTTTGTCAAAACATACAACATGGCTAGACAAGCACGTCAGCGCTGGGAAAACTCGCCTCCACAGCAAGCGTGCGCACGGGTGCCACCAACACATTCTTGCACGACACGCCAAAGGACGGGAGCAATATTGAGCTCTGGAATGGCAACGTCAAAGGTGTCGTAAATTCGGTTAGCGAGACGAGAGGTAAGGCGATGCAACGACAATGTTCCAGGTGCATGCTACGTGTTGTGTCATTAGTATTGGCATGATTGATCCACCTGAAGAGACATACATGAGGAGACAATGCCTGAACGGCATGTTTCGTTAGGTGGCGTTTAAGTGACAATGGGAAAGACCGGACATGGTCGAGATACGGAAGCGAGTAAGACTCGATGGCACTAGATGGGTGGATCAGCGCCGCCTCATATGCGATGATCAAGGAGCGTACTCGATAAAGTCCCTGTAAATGACTGGTAGTCGAATGGCCCAACACGCGAG
>JBBPSN010000014.1:14241-26965 GCA_038093615.1 Austroboletus olivaceoglutinosus | reverse complement strand
TCTAGGCCATTCGAGCTGAAGCCAGTGGTATTCCGTGGAGGCCCGTTCCTGCTCCCCGCTGAAGGGGAAGATGTAAAGGGAGCGGATGTTTGCTCCGCCGAAGAAACAGAATAACCATGATGGGTCAACGCCAGCTTAAGCATGAAGATGCGCTCGTCCTGTGATGCTCTGAATGCCCTCAGCTCTGGAGAAAGGGACAAATACGAGGGGATACATGCATCGTGATCTCGTTTTCCTTCACGGCCTGGCTAATTTCGAGATCCACTTCTTCTGCGGCAAGGTCGCGCAGGTATTCTTGCAGCTCGTTTTGAGAGCGTCTCAAGTGCACCAAAGAATTCCTCAGACGCGCAATTTCTATCAGGGCTGTCAATGACAAGTGGATATTAGTGGGGTCGAGAAACAGACCATCCCATGCTACTGCGGGATCCAAAGCGATGGCCTGAGTGAGAGAGAAAGGCTGGCGATATTTGGGACTGTACTCCATGATATGACGAGAAGTAGATCTGAGGTGACTAAGCCCCTTGATCGCAACCAACCATGTCTCCCCCATTCCTCGTGCTCATCGACACCGACGACATCCAGCAAGATCGCCTGATCGCTGTCTGTCGCGTCACCTCGGTCATCTCCAAACTCTCCCTTCCTTCTGCACGCCATCTTCTCATCCACGATGTTGCTGCGGACCCTGACCAGGTCGTCGCCGACCTCGACAGCGGCACTGAAAAGGCCATTGTCCCACTTTCCCTCGCAAAAAAACTCGTCGGCGTCGTTCCTGCTGCCCGTTTGATCCTTCTGCTCGACGCTGCCAACGCTAGCGCCGTACCCGACTCCCTCCGTAACGCCATCTCCGGCGTACTCCTCAAAACGATCTCGACTGATGTCGAGCTTATACGCTCTATTTCTACCTTCTTTTCTGGCCTGTCCATCCACGTCCTGTCAAAAGACAAACCCACCCCTTCAATGATAAGAAAACTCACTTCCATCGGTGCATCCCTTGTCATCCCCTTCTCTGAAATCGAAACATCCATCACGATCGCGGATGCATTTCTCGCCCCAGTCACGTCTGACAGATCTGACGGACTCTACCCCACCATCGTCTCGTCCCACACCCAAGGAGGCAGATCCTTGGGCCTCGTCTATTCCTCTCGCGAGTCTGTCGCCCAATCCATCCTGACTGGCAAAGGCGTATACCAATCGCGCAAGCATGGTCTCTGGGAAAAGGGAAAGACGTCGGGAGCGACGCAGGAGGTCGTATGCATCCGCGCAGACTGTGATTCGGATGCACTTGAATTTTCGGTCATCCAGCACGGCCCAGGATTTTGTCATCTCTCGCAACCGTCATGTTTTGGTAACATTGACGGCTTTGCTGCCCTTGAGAGCACCCTCACGGAGCGTCTCACTTCGGCCCCCGAGGGATCGTATACCCGTAGGCTGTTCAGCGACCAGGAGCTTCTTCGGGCCAAGATCAAAGAAGAGGCAGATGAACTCTGCCGTGCAGAGACTAAACATGAGATAGCCTTTGAGGCTGCCGATCTGTTCTATTTCGCCCTGACGCGATGTGTCGCTGCCGGGGTAACCCTTCGGGACGTCGAAGATGTACTGAACAAGAAAGCTGCCAAGGTCACGCGCCGACCCGGCAATGCGAAACCCCAGTTCATGTCAAACGATAAGAAACCGCAGGATGCAAAGAATTCACAACCTACTGTGGACCCAAATGCCCCCATTGCCATGCGCACTGTGGATCTGTCGACATTGGCTAGTCCGGACGAACGTGCTCAGCTGCTGAAACGTCCTGTATTGAAGTCCGATGAAATGATCGCCAAGGTCAAGCCGATTGTCGACGATATTCGGAAGAGGGGCGACACAGGTCTTCTTGAGCTGACGGCCAAATTCGACAAGGCACAGCTCGAGGTACCAATCCTCCGTCCGCCCTTCTATCCGCTTCCACCTGGCAGAGCTGAGGAGCTAGATTCAACCGTTAAAGATGCCATCGATGTTGCTTATGCGAACGTGCGGAAATTCCACGCCGCACAGGTCCAAGGCGGTCACTTGGTTGTGGAGACCATGCCTGGTGTCACTTGTTCACGGTTTGTACGACCAATAGCTCGAGTTGGACTCTACGTTCCCGGAGGGACCGCTGTGCTTCCCTCTACTGCCTTGATGCTTGGGGTCCCAGCACAAGTAGCAGGTTGTGAGCAGATCATACTCGCAACGCCTCCACGTGCCGATGGAAGTGTATCTCCCGAGGTCCTCTACGTTGCACACTTGGTCGGTGCGCACGCGATCCTCAGGGCTGGTGGTGCCCAAGCAATTGCCGCCCTGGCTTATGGCACTGAAACATGCCCCAAGGTCGACAAGATCTTTGGTCCCGGAAATCAATGGGTAACCGCGGCGAAGATGCTCGTCCAAAACGACACGGAGGCCCTTGTTTCCATCGATATGCCAGCTGGCCCATCGGAAGTACTGGTGAGTGACTCTCGTCTGTTGAGCGTGGTGCACGTGCATGCGGGTGCACCGCGTTCGTTGTTCTTGCATGAATAACGAGCGCGGTTCTCCTCTCCAGGTCATCGCAGATGAATCATGCAATCCTGCATTTGTTGCCGCCGACCTCCTCTCGCAAGCTGAACACGGCGTGGACTCGCAAGTCGTCCTGGTGTCGTGTTCCCTCTCGGATGACAAAGTGGGGGAGATAGAAAAGGAAGTGGACAAGCAAGCGCACGCTTTGCCGCGAGTGGCTATCGTGCGGGAAAGCGTATCACGGAGTCTGATTGTGAAGGCGTCTGGACCGGAAGAAGCGCTAGAGTTTTCAAACGCGTATGCACCAGAGCATCTCATCTTGCATTTGCGGGACGCCCCTGCCTGGGTGGAACATGTCAAGAATGCTGGGAGTGTGTTTGTCGGTCCTTATTCACCTGAAAGGTTGTCATTTTTGTGGGTTTGTCTACGCACCGCATGTCTGACACGCACTTGTAGCTGCGGGGATTATGCCTCTGGAACGAACCACACGCTTCCTACAAATGGATACGCTCGTCAGTTTAGTGGGGTGAACACGGCGTCTTTCCAGAAGCACATCACTTCACAGGAGGTGACAGCAAAGGGATTGCAAAAGTTGGGACCGGTCGTCGCAACATTAGCAGATTGCGAGGGGCTCCAAGCTCATGCAAATGCTGTTCGGATTCGGTTGCGCGAAATCTCATATTAGATTTGTGTAGAAAACAACATGATACCTCTAGGGAAATTGGTAACGTGGTGAATCTAGGATCGTCCAAGTACTATTGCTTGAAACTGAAGCAACGAACATGACGCAACTACGAGACAGACTAGTTAGTTCTGTACAGTGCACGCTTAGCGACCTTGACGATAAGTGGCGTGTCGGGGAAGGAGATGTCCTCGAGGTTTTTGGCATACTGAGAAAGTAGTGGGATTAGCCGAAGTACAGCCATGCCAACACACGAAACTCACAGGTGTTGGCACATCAGCACCAGTAACCCGCTCGACGGGCGCGTCCAGATAGTCGAAAGCTTCGCTCTCGACTATTTGTGCGCAGATTTCACTTCCGATACCAAAGGCAGGGAAGCCACCTTCAACGATAAGTAGTCTGGAGAGAGATAAGAGTGACCCAGGCAACGTGGATTCAAAGAGCGACTTGCCGGTTTGTCTTTTTGACCGATGCTTTGATGGTATCGATGTCAAGAGGACGTACACTGCGAAGGTTAATGACCTCGGCTTTTATACCTTCTTTGGCAAGGATGTCTGCAGCCTCCAAGCCGTGGGTAACCATCTTGCTCAATGCGACAATGGTAATATCGGAGCCTTGGCGTTCAATCTTGGCCTTGCCGATAGGGAGGAGGAAGTTGTCGGACATGGCATCGGTCGACATGGGGAAGGTGACACCATACATCATCTCGTTCTCGAGGAAGACGACGGGATTGGGATCGCGGATGGCAGACTGTGGAACACGGTGGTGAGTACTACAAGTGAAACGCGTGAATGATACACACCTTGAGAAGACCCTTGCAATCCTCGGCACTCCATGGGCTGACGACCTTGAGACCGGGAATTGAGCCATACCATGCAGAATAGTCCTGCGAATGCTGTGCGCCGACGCCAGCAGCAGCACCGTTGGGACCACGGAAAACGACAGGGCAGGGAACGTTTCCACCAGACATGTAGTAAGTCTTTCCGGCAGAGTTGACGATTTGGTCAATGGCTTGCATGGCAAAGTTGAAGGTCATGAATTCACAACTGCGAAAAATGCAGGGTGAGGATGGATGGAACGGGACAAGGAAGAAACGTACACTGGCCGGAGACCAGCGAGACCAGCGCCAACCGCGAGACCAGCAAAGCCCATCTCGGTGATGGGCGTGTCGACGACACGCTTCTCGCCAAACTTGTCCAAGAGCCCCTTGGTGACCTGTAATGGGGGTTGATGGGCTGTCGACACGTGTGCATGAAAAAGACAAGTGCCTTGTATGCGCCATTGTACCGCGCAACCTCCTCGCCGAGGATAAAGACTGACTCGTCGCGCAGCATTTCTTCCTCCATGGCCGCGTTGAGAGCGTCTCGAACAGTCATCTGTGGAGAACGTGAGGTGGGCGAGGTATTATGTGGGGGGTTGCGAACCGAGTTTTCGGGCTGAGTTGCATAACGGCGGGCGAGAGCAGTTCTGCGGACGGGTGCTGAGCGTGAAGGGAGGCGGGAGAAAGCGGCGCGGAGAACGGCCATTGCGAGTGGAAGAGAGGAAAGAAGGGAGACGAAAGCTGGCGGGTGCGCTTTGCAATTTTGGGGGGTCGTGACGGCACGGACGGACGCGGAACGTATGTAATCTACGACAATGCCCCTCGTCCTCGTCACCGGCGCCTCCAGAGGCATCGGTCTCGCCGTCGTCAGATCCCTCCTCGAGGACCACAACGTCTCCGTCGTCGCGCTGTCGCGACACACAACTCCCGAGCTCACCCAGCTCATCGACGCACATCCCGCGTCCCTCCTCGCCATTGCGTGTGACGTGTGAGTCCGACTGCCACCGTCGTCGACGCCGACGTGGACCACCCCGCAGCACAGATGACACCGCCCAGGAACGGGCTTTCTCCCAGGCGATGCGTAGATTCGGCCCCGCGCTCGATGGCCTGGTCCTGAATGCTGGCTCGCTCGAACCCATGGCCCGGATTGGCGATCCCACCGTATCGCTCGGTCCCTGGAAGCACCACTTTGATCTCAATTTCTTCGCGCTCGTCGGCGCCCTCAAGATCGCCCTTCCAGCCCTACGCAGCAGCCCCAGCACCGGGCGGGTGATATTCGTCAGCTCGGGTGCAGCTGTGGGGGACACTGAGGGCTGGGCACCGTACAATGCGAGCAAGGCCGCCGTCAACAGTTTGGCGAGGTGCTGTCATTTCATTTCCCAACTCGGCCATCCTTGCGCGGCCTGATCACTTGACAGAACCTTGGCCAAGGAAGAGCCTGCCCTCGTTTCGTTGGCGATTGCTCCAGGAAAGGTCGACACGGCTGTAAGTTGTCCATTTGGTCCACCACCAGACTGCGGACCGAGCACCCCGACAGATGCAAGAAACTATCAGGACCGCCGGTGCCCCTCACATGGATGCATCCGACCTCGGGATATTTCTTGATGCCCACCGAGACGGAACTTTGGTCAGGCCCTCGGACGTTGGCTATGTGATTGCAAATCTCTCCCTTTGTGCGCCGCTTAGCCTCAGTGGTTCTTTCGTACGCTACAATGACGAGCATTGTAAAGAGTTTGCAAGAAAATAAATTAGCTGGTCCCTTTTTCTTCTGCCAGAAGGGGATGCGAAGCCGTCAACACCTACATATAGTCTCATACTAGAGTCGCATCTCTGCCATGTCCCAACAACACCCATGCTCCACCTCTGCCGCCATAGACGTACATCACCACGTCTTTTTTGATGCCCACCAAAAGGCCAGGAAAAATACTCTGGTCGGTTGGGTCACTCCCCCAGAGCATCTTCCCTGGACACCCTCGTCAGCCATCTCGGCCATGGATACGATGGGCATACAAACGGCGATCCTTTCGCCACCCGCTGTTGCCGCCACGAACCGAAATGAAGTGAGGTCTCTGAATACTTCCTTGTCACAGCTTCGCGCAGCATACCCCGCAAGGTTTGGTTTCTTCGCCGGGCTGCCGGCCCTGGATGACGTTCAAGGTTCAGACACCTTGCAACAGTCACAGCGATACCACCTCCTGATGCTCGCTCTCTAGGTGCTCTCGGTGAAATCACCTTTGCCCTCGACCACCTCAATGCCGACGGCTTTGCACTCATCTCGTCCTACGGGACTGGAGACACGGCCAGTAGGCTCTTTCGAGACCGCTCTCCACTCGCTGTGCACTTACATTTGGGTAGAATACATCGCAGACGATCTGTTCGATCCCATCTGGGAGGAGCTGGACAGGAGGCACGCAGTCGTGTTCCTTCACGGTGCACAAACCCCTTCATCGACTCCCTATCCTCATCCCTTCCTGGGGCTTCCTATCAGCGAGGCAAGCACCCCCCTGCCGGTTCACCAAAGACTAAAACTAAACTATGCAAACAGGTCCCAAACGAGACTTACAAAGCAGCCGCTCATCTGGTCGTCACAGGCAAGAAACGGCGCTTTCACAACGTCAAGATCATCCTTACACATCTAGGAGGCAGTACGCCCTTCTTGGCGCCTCGTGTGGCCGCCTTGTCACACTACATGGGGTGTCCGCTTACGCCGGACGAGATTCTCCAAGATTTCAAGACGTTCTACTTTGAAACGGCCCTAAGTTCGCATCCGACGACCCTTGCTGCCATAGACGCCTTTGTGCCAGTCGACCGCGTTCTCTTTGGAAGCGACTATCCGGGTATCGTCTCTTTCGCCGCACCACGAGGGTCTATGTATTGATCGGACCGTGTACGCTAGCGGTCAGCATTGACACCTCCAAATGGTTCGCTGAACACCTCGAGCGTCATTATCCCAACGAACCACGCAAGCTGGACCACGTTCTGCGGGACAATGCACTCACCCTCTTTCCTCGGCTACGGGATGCGGCAAAGTGAATGGCGAGGACCACGATTAGGGTCAAGCTTACAACACCAAACATCATAGAAAGCATGTATCGTGCGAGGTACAAATGACACGAAATGAGCGACGAATAAATGGAGAGAATCTATTCACGTATATCACTGTGGGAAGGTGCTGTCAAACGTCTATACACCGAGCCTGCAAGGCAACGCGTATCAACGACACATCAGGATAGGCACGGCGTGACACTCGCCTCCGTTTGCTATGCTCATAAACCAAGTAAGAGATTGACACTGAAGGCACAACCTGTGAATGAGAACGAGTAAGCCACCCTGTTTTCTTCCAAATGCCGCACAGAGAACCTTGGCCAGCGTCGGAAATAGTCCACGGTAAAATCCTCTCCAACCATCTCGGTATGTCTTCTGGATCACATCCCAGGCACCTGCATAGCGTTGCGGATGCCCTGGCGAACCTGAAGCTTGCAGTCGGGTCCGGACCAAGTTCAGGGGGTAAACGCTGATGGCCCCAACGCTTCCTGAAATACTTCCAAACGCTAGAAGAGCAAGGACGCCGGGTTCGTCCAAGCCAGCAGAACGTAGGTATGTTAGCTTGAGTGCTTCAAATGTGCTCATGTCGATAGCAGAATATCTGTAAAAGGATGCGAAAAACGGAACGATATTCTCGACAAGTGACATACGGAAAGACTCCGACAAGACCGATCTACAGTCACATCAGGGAAAATAGTGCAAAGTCGAGGAGTGAAAGACTGACAGATAATCCACGATAGTATGCCCTGAACCGCCCTAGTTGCCAGACATGGCGCGCTGCGCCTACTAAACTTCGCTTCTGGCCGGTTGTACTCATCATTTGCGTCTAGCAAGACCTCTCAGTGAGATACGCTTGAAGGCGAACCGACCCCAAACCTTTAGTGTTTCTATGGGGTATATACCTTCGTCGTCATGAGCGAAAGACGCATAGAAGGAACTTGAAACTCACTCAGCTGGCTGGATAATCCACCAATACCCCCAGCTAGAAAGCGACTAGTGCCACTGATGTCCCGAGAGTCTTCGACGTGATCCCAGTATCTGGCGAATGCGCGTTTCTGTTCTCCAACACTAAGTACTGGATACTGGACACGGGCATACAAAGGGTACGAACAGCAGTCTCGTATGCCATAAACTTTATGGCAGACTCGGGAAATATCTTCATCACAGAGAGTCCATTTCCCGTCCAAAAAGCCAAGACACCGCCCTCGGCATATAAACGAGAAACAGCACCACCGATGGCTCTCAAGCCGCCGACGCTGGGTTTAGAGCCAACAGAGGTGCCTCCCATCTCAGGAGAGCGAGTAATCAGGAAAATCTTGACACGGTCAAAGGGAGCTGTACACGTCCTCGAAACTGCAAGAAGGGATAGTGAATCAGTAGACGTTGAATGTACAAGGCAAACGCTCCACCTGCGCCAGCAATGCCACCCGCTAGGAGAAATTTAACTGCTGTTCTGCCCTGTAACCAATCACGATGTTCCTCTGGCTCCTCCTCTAGCTCGCCTTGGTGGTGATTGTCGGGGGTTGGTTGGGCTGCAGGGGCTCGCAACGACGCCGTTGATCGGGAATTATGTTGGGCGCTTAAAGTAACGTCACCTTGCGTACATCAAAGGAATTCGTGGGTGGAGCATGAAAGCAAGTGGCAAGCTGGCAGACCTTCCGTCGTCATGCTTGCTGGGGCCCTTACATCAGTTTCCGTGGACTTTCTCAGCTCGTAATACCGGTAGATCTCGGGGGTCGATGCCTCCCGAGGGAGAAGCAACAGGGAATCTCGGAATTGTCGAAAGTTGACGAGATGAGAGTTGGGTGATTGCGTCAAAAATACAATGAATTCCGACTGCGCAGTCGAGGACAGGGTAACTCCTGGCGAAGCATTAGATACAAGTGCAACGTGTAGCATCGAGGCACCTACCGGCATTCTTCAATGCAATTCGGAGTTCCTCCGAGTCCAAATTGCCGTCTCCATCCAGATCGAGTTCGTCGTGGAAGACGCTCCACAGCTCTGACAACGGCCCGTGAGTAAGCGAGGCGAGACAAATCGATTTTTGAACCATCACTGACCAGCCTCCTTTGCTTCCGCATAATCCCGGAACTCCGGCCAGGGTATGTGGGTCGGGCTTTGGCTGGAGACATGGCCACAACACTGCCGCGATAGCTCGTCTTCATAAACCCTCCGCATGTTCTCGGCCTTTTCTGGCATTAGTGGCTCAGCCAGCGAGGTTCGAACGGCGGCCGCGGTTTCCGCGCCGAAAAACTGTGCATTGGGTAGACGACACCAAAGGTCATGGAATCTTCGCTCCCGGTTTTCCGCTCCTTCTTGTTGCCGGAATTCAAAGAGACTGCGGGGGATAGGACGATGAGGTGGAGTGTCGGACCTAAGTCGTGGAATGAAGGGGCGATCCCACATGCCAGCGAGACATGCTTCGTAAATTTCGCGGGCGGTGGGTTGGGGACGGGAAGGATATACGGCCTCCGACATGTCGAAGTTGCGACTGGTTAATGTCAAAGGCGGGTAGAGGATATCAAAAAGGCATCGTCGGGGGACGAACGGTACAGGTGTTTGCGGCTGCTTATTAGTATTGCTTGCGCATGGCAAGAAGTCCATGCCACGTACTCAACCGAGACCTAAACAATAGTTTATGTAAATAACTACATTACCGTCCTTGCTTTTGTCCTCCCCACATTACAAGAAATACCATCCAGCAAACATACATGTTCGTGGCGGTCAAACTACGGTAATGCTCGGATACAATTCAACTTCACAGTCCCATAAATGATGCCATGTCACCGACACAAGAATGCGGATACGACCAGCGATCCGATGCGCTGCAGTCCCTTGGCCAACGCTCGACGAAGCGTTCTAGACTTGGTGTTTTGCGATATCATCGGCGGAGGTGCCTCGAGCTTGATCCTCACGTGCTCCAGCGATGCTTCTCTTTGAGGAGGCTCTAGCCTGATCGGTGCCCCGTAACCAGTACGGGGTGTGTTCTCGGGCCACTTCTCAGAATACACTGTCGACGGTGGTGGAGTGGTGCGTGCCGGTGTGCAGCTTGACGCCAGTGTGGAAGAGTATTCAGAATGCGACGGCGACCTAACGTGGTTTGTGTGCAGAGCACACTCGTTCGTCGATAGCGATGACGGCGGCGTAGGGAGCTTTCGTGGGCCAAAAAACGGTCGCGTGGCTTCAGGCCTGACTACCGGTACTATCGGCTTTGCCTCCCGAGTTTCCAATGCGGAGGCATCCTGCACCGGGATTTCGGGAAGTGGTCGAGAGGCACGTGGCGGCGTCGGTAGTGGAGGGGGAGGGAGTGGAGGGGAAGGTAACGGTGGAGTGGGCAAAGGGGGTGCAGGCAATGGCGGTGACTCGGAGTGACGTGACTACAAACAAAAAAATCAGCAAAATGAGATGGAAAATTGTAGGTGACCCACAAGGTGTGTTATCGCAACCGGCGATTCGCTCTGCGAGATAGATTCTGCTGATCGCGATTTCTGACGTGGAAGCGGAGGTGTTGGTGGACGATATTCCTATCAAGAGTCAAAACCAAGGGCTATTTCATCGGCATAAGCCGCTCACCGCTTGCGGCTTACGCTTCCCCGCTGGGCGAGTCCAGGGTGTGGGAGAATGGGGGCGAGATAGCGGATCTCCATCATAACTTTCGGATGGGGAAGGTGGAGTAAACGTGTAACCCCTCGACGTCTCAAACTCCTGTGACTATGTGAGCATTGCCAGATTGGTAACTTCGTTGAGCACCGCTGCCCACCGTGCTGGCCGGAGACTGCCGCAATGGCTCTGCTTCGCCATCGAGGTCAGCTGAAGGTCCCTCATGGGTCGAAAAGTCAACTACAGTGTTAATGGTAGGCAGCGTTGACCGCCGCTCTCTGGAGACCACTCTATCGATCATGTCCTTCCAATCCTCCGGGAGCTAGTCGAGACGGCATAAGCTCCGTTTTTCACGAAAGCGTGTGCATTCCTTACCGGTGGTCTGTCACCCTGCATAGGAGAGGGTGAGGAAACGGAAGAGAGAGAGATCTGCCTGAAAGGTGCTCCTGGAGATGAGGGCGGAGAAGGCGGTGGGGAAGGGATGAATTTTGGGACAGGCTTTCTGTGGCTCATCGAGCGCACAGGCTCCACTTGAGACATGGCTCCTAAAGCCGAGGATGGTTCCTGTAATGCGAGAGTAGGACAGAGTGCCAAACTATTGTGCGGCCAGTTTGGTTGGCTGTCTACTGACAGCGCAGCTGAGTGGACGAAAATGAGAAGACGAGCTATTATAAGAGAGTAATGAATGGAAAGACATGAGTGAGCTCATATAGGGAAGGGGAATGCGCACGCTACAAGCTGTACACAGGCAGTAGTCATTGAGGGAAGCTGCCTTGAGCTCAACAGCCACGTTGGGAGCAGGATGCTCATGAATTGGACGGCACGACTCACCTCATGTTTTCAATCAAAGTGCGGTGCTGGCAAACAGCCTCGAGGTGGTCCGTGATCACGACAAATGCGTATCTCTTAAAGTGTAGTGCAGGCAACGCTCTCGACTACGTCACGGCCATGGCAACCTACGTGGATGATATGATGGACCGGGTCGGGAGCTCGAGCATGCTGATAGGCGAGCACTGAGGGGAACCTGATCGACCTTGGTCCGATCTCGCTTGAACCCTACTCACAGTGCGAAACTTGGGCCATTATGGGCGTTTCCGGATATGGAATGTTCTGTGCACCGCTGTGATGTCCCGGTCAAGACACACCCGTATACATTGCGCGAGACATCTACGTACGAGGCCCCGAAAGACCTGTTTACAAGGCAAAGTATATGTGCATATACATACATATATATATATAAGTCGTGGATGGCGTATCGTGGACATGAACGAATGGCAGGATGAGTCGGTGGGGAATCAAGTATTAGGGGTATCTTTTTCGTCGTGAGTGAGCGCGGAGAGAAGAGGCAGCAAGTGCAAGTGCGTGGGAAGTCGTGGCGAGACATTACGGGAAATCATATCTTGTCGATAAAATAAATCAGCAGTGTCCCAGAGCAGGGCAAAGCGATGCATCGTCAAGGCATCGACGCCTTTTCTCGGGCAAGATCATCAACACGTTTTACATCTTGATTGTGTGATCTCGAGTGTGTGCGAATCTTTGTCTTCCAGTCACGAACCCAACGGGATAAACGTTCGTTCTTGGCAGATTGTGGCCCGTCGGAGAGTGGGAACGACTGTTTCGATATGAAGGCACGTAGCCGATCTCGCCCCAGGATGGGTGCAAGGGACAAGAAGGACAAGAACACGAGCTTCAGGATGATATCGGGAGAAGTCAGCAAGGAAGACACCGTCTGGTGACCAGGAGAAGGGGCCGATGCGACTGTCTGAAGGATATCACCAATCTGGCAAGCAGTCAAAAGGAGTCGAAAGCGCGATCGGCGTGGTTCATACCTGGCACGTGACCGCTGTCCAAGGAAGACCGCCTATGAAGGCGCCCAAAAAACAATCCGCCAACGGTACACCGCAAACACCGCAAGCAATGTTAATTCCCGACCAGGGCACGACCCCAATGAGGCGTAGGATCGACAAACGAACCCAAGCCGGTGACCTTGGGACCGAGCCGGAGTTCAAGTCTGTGTCACCTTCCAAGGCCGTTCGGGTCATGTCGAGTGCACGCGGAAAGAG
>JBBPSN010000013.1:25160-96079 GCA_038093615.1 Austroboletus olivaceoglutinosus | reverse complement strand
ATGATGTCTTCAGTCGCTATGCTTGGTGTGCACCACTGTGTCTTAGATTTTATTTATTTATTTCAATATCCTGCTGGATCGAACACACTTGGTCACGATGAAATAATCGAGTCCGCGAAAGAGGTCGCCAATGCTAGAAATTGCGTTCTGTAACGAGTCAAACCAAACCGCTAAAAGTTTCAAGTTCTCATGGTGCGGGGTTTCGTCAACTCGACTTCTTGAGTAGCCGGGCAGTGAAGGCGAGTCGAACGTCGACAAGGACGGCAAAACAGAGGTGAAATTCGTAGGGCAAAGAAACATCGGCTACTTGTGTCGACTCTGTTGTCGAGCGCGACATTAGAAACAACCCGTCCCGCTACAAGGAACAGTGCGAACGCCGGCCGACGACGTGAAGCATCTCACGGCAGACCCAGTGGATCTTAGTAAGTTTGTTGCAGAATCGTCACATGCTGACTCACTGTTAGATTCAATTCCGATTCTGTGACCAATGTTTATAGGTTCCGTACTACCAGCACACACTGCCCTGAAATATATCCTTGTCCATTTTTGTTGGTCCACCTCGGTTGTGTAAGTGTGTAAAGTGTGGATTTGATCCCACGGCGTATTTTTACGACGAAACAAATCCACTAATTCTATGCACAGGTAGCACTCGAGTAGTGACCGTTGATTCGACAGCTTATGGCATGGCTTACTATCAGATAAGTGACACCCATGGATCATTTCTCATAGTAGCGTAAGCAGCATTCGTCGACAGCGTTGCCGTCGGCCGTGATCCCAACTCACTTGCAGAAGTACATATACCTAGCAGATGCAACGATTCGATCCATCCTCACAGCGTCTCCTGTTCTCGAACCACTGTCCATTCGTTGCTGAAAGATGTCGCCTTCCAACGTCGCGCCCGTACTCGTGGTACGTCTCTCCGACTTGCGCGCAATATTTTCAGCACTGACGTGCAGCCTGCGAACGTAGGTTGGTGGCGGACCGTCCGGGCTTACAGCTGCCCTCACGCTCGTACAAAACAACATTCCTGTTCGAATCATTGAAAAAGAACCTCACCATCGCATCGGCCAGAAAGCCTCCGGTATTTGGGTAAGCCACAAGAGAGTGGACGACGCGATCATGCAGGCTGACGGATGGTCTCGCATCTTCATGTTTGTTTAGCCTCGGACGTTTGAAATGTTCCACTTTCTCCACGTAGACGATATCCATCAGAAGAGTGTAGCCTTACAGCCCTTGTGCGAATACGAAGTTGGTGCACACGAGCCTCATAAAACTTTCTTGATGGCCACTCACAAGGATCCGACACCTTCGATCCCCTATGTGAGTGTACCGGAACAATCGGGGATGGAGACTGATTCGTGTATGTGTTGCAGGGCAACGGAAGGCTCATTGGTCAACCACTTCTGGAAGATCTTCTGCGGTCTCACCTCGAAAAGTATGGCTGTTACGTCGAACTGGCAACAGAGCTTGAATCGTTTGAGGACGATGGAGAGCGTGTACTTGCAAAATTGGACAGGAAACAGGATGGACAAGACATATCCGAGACGTTTGAGGCTTCCTACGTTATCGGAGCAGACGGCGCCAAAGGTACTTTCCCTGTCCCCTTGGAGCATGCGACGTTTCACGTTTTCCATTAGGTGTCACTCGGAAGCAACTCGGGTTGACGTTCCTTGGAGAAACCAGGGGTGAATTAAATTCTGTGACCGGAGACATCTGCATTGAAGCCCAAGGGCTCGACAGGGATGTACGTACGACCTTCTTTGTTTACGCCAAGTTCGACGCGGAACCTCGTTGAATCAAACCTGTTTCCAGCATTGGCACCTCTTTGGCGACAAATCGGCTAACCTGCGAGTGCCAATTTCCCTAGAACGTCTACACCTTAGCTAATTTTTCCATAGCTTTATGCTTCGCCCAACGGACGAAATAGGTCCCGATGGTTTCCAATTTATGTTGTCCAGTAAGGAATACCAACCCAAACAACTGATCGCCGACGAAAAGCTCCTGTTCCAATGCATGAGTGAAATGGCAGGACGCGAAATCAACGTAAAAAAAGTCGTCTTTTTGTCCGAGTTCCGGTACGTCCACTGTAAACATAGCTTTGAACGTCTCTGATGCAAGATTAGGCCCAACATCCGGATGGCCGACAAGTTTGGCGTTGGTCGTGTTTTTGTCGCTGGAGGTGAGACGACAATCTGTCATCTTCCTTCGCTTGCTCACATGTGACCTTCACAGACGCAGCCCAGTATGTAGTACGCCTTTATAGACATACTTTGTCTAACCTCGCTTTTAGCGTTCACAGTCCTACAGGCGGCCAGGGTTTAAACACCTCCGTGCAAGATTCCGTAGGTATTTACGAACGCTGCGGATTCTGTGGCTGACAGGGCCCCTTTGACAGTTTAACCTCGCCTGGAAGCTCTCCTTGGTCTATAAAGGCCTCTCCCCGAGCGCTCTCCTCGACACCTACACCCCAGAGCGTCTCCCCGTCGTCGCGGAAATGCTCAATATCACAACCGGCTATCTCAAGCACCTGAGCGGTACGCCATCTATCGAAGGTGCGATGACCCGCGAAGAACGAATGAACATGCTTGGGGTGAACTATAGGACGAGCTCCATTGTGCTTGACGAATTTTCGGACTTGGAGCCCGTGAGTGCGTATAGAGTATTGGACGAGGGGGTGTTGGTAGCGGGGGACAGAGCACCCGATGCTCCAGGCCTGGTCGTGATTTCCGGTCGATTGGAGACAGAGACGGGGACGGAGACGAGGCTGTTTGACGTGTTCAGCCCGACGCATCACACCGTACTCGTGTTCGTTGCAGATGCAGCGTCCGCGACGGACGTCGTCGACGCGCTAAAGTGGTATCCCAAGGACACGATCCGCACCGTTGTCGTTCTCCCACAACTCTGGGAGGTGACGGCGACGCCGGACACGCGGGCGGACGTGGTCGTCGACCGCGATGAACACGCTTATCATGCGTACTTGGCGGGGAAAGAGAGCAAGGTGGCGGTCGTGAGACCCGACGGCGTCCTGGGCGCGATGGTGCGCGGCGCCGAGGGCGTGAAGACGTACTTTTCAAAAATCTTTGCCTAAGATTCGAACTCTCTTGCTGTGCGATATCACATATGTTCTAGCCTGTATATCTGTACATATACATGTATCCGTCGTACGGAGGTCAAATGCTTCCCGAAGGGAATGGAGAGAACGTCGGCTATGATCATACAATTGAATTCAAGCTGCTGTGTGAAAGTGGTATAGTGGTCGGTGGTCGGCTAGTGGACACCAGTGGGCTTATTGAATACGCTTTCAATCGAATGGGTCAACACGAATGGGCCACGCCACGAGAGCTAGCTAATTACGAGCTGGAACTAGAAGGGTACTAGTAGGAGAGGCGGTGACACGTCATCCACCCGCGATCATAGACCGTTTCCAGAAATTTGTGGACGGTTGATTGCTCAACCATTTGCAACACAGCACTTCCTTGTATCCATTCCTTTCTTGTTTCTGATGCGGCCGAACTTTCGAAGTTATCCGAAAGAATTCGGCCGCTTCTGCCTGGCGCTGAAGGGTACACAACGCCTGCGTTTCTGGTAAGCAGGCGAACCTGAGTCCGTTGGAGTCACTCATCCACACATGTCTGACGTCACAATTGAAAAAAAGCCCTTGATCTCGCAGGTCGTCAAGCGGTTTGTTGACGATTTCTTATTGCTTCTTTCTTACGTTTGACTCGCCTGCGATCGCGTACATATGTTGTTCGCGATAACGGCACGGTAAGGTTTTGCCAATCTGCTGTAAAGCTTCCGTGCGGAGCGCCACTAGAATGGTGACAGTAATTATACTTTCCTGGTAATCCCCAGATGCAACGTGCGAATAAGCGCCACGAATAGTACGAGCAGGTGTAAATGACGTCTCGATGAGATAGATAAAAGATATGTCGTCGATGTCAATATTATTCACGGCGCAATGATGGATCAGTGCGATCGACTGTAATTATGGTCAGGGAATGTGAACGAATGAGACGAACATCTAAGTAACTTTGCGAGCAGCCTGCATGTAATGTCTACTATGGGGTCCCGACCCCGGAGGACAATAAACGACGATATATATATATAAACTTTGCGAGCATCTCATATTTCTGGCTTCCATTGGCGGAGACGCGCCCGGAGAACGACGTGATTAGCGACCAAATGTTCACATACTATGTCAATGTTTTTTCATGCGAAAGAGTTTCGATTGCATTCGAAAAGGGTATATCTTTTCCAGCATCCCAGATATACGGTGCTGGTGTGTATGGGCCGCCGAGACCAACGGTGTAAGAGACGAGTATAAATAGAGTGGGCGCAGATTTTAGGATATTAGACAGCGACGTACATTGAACGTGCCAATCGATGTACTCGTGCTCTCCTTGGCTGGATTGGACTCGGTATTTTCTGCAGCACTACTTAGCCTTGATGTGCTGCTCAGCGGTCGCATCGGAAATCTGTCGCGGTCAACTATATCACACGAGCTGAGGTGTGATCATGAATTTGACTCCGCCGCTATCTGAGTGGCCACGGGCGGGGCCTGCGAGCTGATCTGGATGACCGTTTTTTTCATTTTCAGTGGCCGCGTATCGTCCCAACGTCTGCCGCCTGGGTGGTGGCTTTCGAAGGTGCAGATGCACCGCTGCTCCGGCCGATCGTCAGCGCCTCGATACACTGCCTCAATATCGCCACACTTCTCTTCTTGTTTGCCCTAGTATTATGATCTATCCATACTTTGCTTGCTATAGAAAACACTTGTTGCAACAGAGGAATGAACCTTGCAATGTTCACGTACACTGCGCGGCCGCGATTGCATGTATCAGGTCTTCCCTTCTTCTATGGATCCTGTGCATATCGTCATATCAGAGGGTGATGGCGTGAAAGCGGAATAATGAATGAAACAGCGATATGCATACCTGCAGGATGCTGATGCTCAGCATGATCGTCTGCACACTCCTTCCCAGCGGACGTTTCCAGGGTGGGGGGCTGGGCCTTCCTAGTACAGTTAGCCGTAATCCTAATTTACCAAATTAAGAACTTTTCAAACCCCGCAACTTTCTCCCTCCACGTCCGCTCGGAACGAGCATAGATCGTCTGGTCAACGCAGCGGTTACACATAATCCCGGTGCACACGGCGCGCGTTGGTGAGCCCATGAACGTTACATGGCTACAATCTTTATTCACTACTGCACATCATTGCGACTCTGGCGCAAATTAAGAAAACGCGACTCGAAGTTCGTATTCATACACCACCCATACGCATCTCACGCCATCAGTTCTCTCAGCCACTTCTCTTCGACCCTAGGTACAAAGTTCACCTCGAACGGCTTGGGATGGAATACGATCGGGTTCTTGAAATCGTCAGCGTCGAGGACGATCGGCGCCTCGGGCAGTTGCAGGATGCGGAACGACCACAACAAGACCGCGAGATTTATATACAGCGACCGATTCGCGACGTGCTGACCAGGACACACTCTGAGGCAGTTCGTCGACATCGATGACACGGACATAGGGAAACGAGACGCAGCGTACCTTCGGCCAAAGCCATACGTGAAGAATTGCATGTCCGTCCTGACCCGCCCGTCTTCTGTAAGCCAACGTTGCGGATCAAACGCATCAGGATTTGGAAACGCCTTTGGGTCCCGCGAAATTGCCCTGCGTGACAAACATAGGATTCGAGGCAAATGTAGGTCGCAGTGAGGAGGACGTACCAATGGGATCCTGTAACAGTGGCTCCAGCAGGGATACACTGGCCCTTCTACAGCACCATCGTTAGATATGTTGCATGTGGGTCTGGGAGACAAATAAGAGAACATACCCAGATAATATCCCTCGTCGCACGGTGTGCAAAGCCTAGCATATATTGAGCCTTTTGCGTCTCATTCGTAGTAAGAAACGTACCTGTCACTCCAATCGGTCTCCAACGCATCGCCTCCAGAATGAAAGCCTGGACTTGCGGGAGCATGTCCCAGTCTCCAAATGCGGGCACTGTATGTTGTTGTCAGGATCTCGCGAACCGAAACTGTACATAAAAAAAGGTTGCGATACCTCTATCCCTCCCGACAACTAGATCCAGTTCTTCTTGGACACGTGCCTGTGTATCGGGATAGCAAGCCGCCGCCATGATCATCACCGTAGTAGCGGCTGCAGTCTAGGGTACCGTGCTTCAATCATTCGCGCATACATGATATAAGCGAGCCACAACATACGGTGTCCGCACCCGCGCTATAGAGGGCGCTAGCAAGATAAGCCATTTCATCGAACGACAACTTATGATCAGCAGTATTCTCGAGAAGTGTCTTTGCAAACGACGGGCTAGCGTCATTTGCTTCCTAGAACGCCAGACACGAACAGCGTAAGCCGCGCGTAACTATGGATGTGAACTGCTACGCACTATGTCAGCCTTGACGCGATTCAACAGGTCTCGGAAGAGCTCGAGCTCGTATCGGTGGAATTCCTTAAGTTTTCGGCCGTACCCAGGCACGTATTTGAGCCAGGGAATAGAATCCACAAGGTAGGCTCCGGGTTTCACAGTTGAGTGGAAGTTACTAAGCACCTGGTGGATGCGCAACACATCGGGATCATCTTTGAATGTTGGCGACTTTTTACCATATCCCAAACGCAAAATGATTGTAGCAGCAGAACTACAAACACGACGTGCTCCAAAGTCAGCTCACCAATACATCCTTTGATGCGACAAATCAACACCAGAGTACGTACCGTTCCGCATGCTGTATATGATATTTCGGGTCGTTTAAAATGTCGAGAATGAGGTCCTTTGTGGCCGCCACTTGTATACCCTCATACACTTCTGCTGCTTTGGGTTGAAGATGGATATGTGTTGCTCGTCTGAGACGACGAAACCTGTCTCCAGCGGGTTCCAATAGGAGACGCATCCTGTTGGAGAGGAGTTCGGTTGCCGAAATAATCAGAGGGCGGTCGACGAGTGCACCACCTTCTTTCTCCATGATTTCAGTCGCGGCCTGTGGAGAGGGAAAATGGTCAGATGGATGATGATTAGACTGGACGGAGAGATGGTGGAACGTACGTCTATGCGGCCAATGATGATGGTCACATGACTACCGCGCCGAAGAGAGATGACAGGACCATACTGATTGACCAACGCTGCAAGTGAGTGTGCGACGCTGCCAAAGTTGAATAAAGGATAGCATTAGTTCATGGGTAGTGACAGGGATAGGTGAAATGGATAGACACACGCACTCTTGCTTTGGTAGTGCTTCCTCCCAGGACCACTTTGCAGGTGGACCAGGGGGAAGCGGAACGCCGTTTTTGTGGGTCGGACTCCAAGCGAGGTTCTTGTATAGGAGAACAAGTGCGGTCGTAGCAACGACACCACCAGCGAGATATGGGTATGTCAGGAATGATGCGACAGCATCACCCAATAAATTGTTTTCGAGAACGAGAGACATTTGGAACTGGAGGATGGTTGTAGAATCCTGAGCAAGCTGCGATCAAGTTGGAGTTATATATATCTTCACCTTTCCAATCGAGCCAGGACACATACCGTATGTATCACCATCAAGCACCTGTGCCAGGGAGTGCGGGAAACACATGTATGTTGGAATACCGGCGTGTGACCAGCATCATGATCGGACGTGTTGCCGTCGAATAGAGCATAGCATCGACATACACTGGCGGAGTACGTGGCACCGCTCACAGGCAACTTTCGGCCTTTTCCCAGAATACAAAGAGATAGAGAACCTCGGCCAGTGCAAAGGTTTGTTACGGTGTGACTAGGACTGTCAAGCCAGCTGTCACATTTTGTCACGTAACACTAATACATCCGTGTCTTACCAACAAACCGCATCATCGATGCATCAAGGGGCTCCATTGCTGCGGTTTCAGCGGTCGCGATTACGCAGGGAATCTTACAAGGTGGGTCCGCACTGCAGCGGGGGCGATGCGTAGTTTGGTTCAGACGAGTCTATCGACGGCATGCGTCGCGGCTCGCCTCGGCTGCCAATACGGCACTAGTACCTCTTGCTGGTCAAGGCCTGCTTTTGTGGGCGGCGACCTAGCCAGTTAGTATACAATCTCAAACTTCATTCAAATTCTTCGCCTGACCCACATTGCTTCCCTTTGATTCGTCGGGTCAGAGGGTATTCAACTCGTCCCTCTCTACAGTCCTGCCCTGTCCCGAGGGGGACTCGAACACTCTAGAGCGTCGAAATCAATCTACACATGACGATGATCATTCCTTACCTCATGGAGGTTACGCAGCGCTCGGCTGTCATAGTACGCTGCATGCGACGCAAAAAGGTCGATAAGTTTTTGCGAGTTGGGAGGCAACAGAGAGCGTGGCTGTCGCGGACTGTAAGTTCATCTGTCGAAAACCATCTCCGATGACACGCTTTCTCACTTCATCGACTGCAAGTTATGTATGGGTGACCGAGTTAGGCTCGAATGTCTGTCCCCTGTAGAGAACACTGCAGTATTGTCCTGAGATTTGAATAATTTAAACATGCTATATGCTTATCTAGACCAGTGCGATTGCTACGTTAATTGCGGTGAAATAGTGTCATGGAAACGAAAACCAGATTTAAAGTATGCCAATAGGTAAGAAGTACATCGCTCTCTACTGCACGAGAACCAATCTCCCTCAGAGACTGCGACCAGGGCCCCTATACCTGACCTGCGTTCTCCGCAAACTCTTCGAGTCGTGTCCCTTCCGATTCGTCCGTGCCTTCCTCCAAGCTCTCACCCTGGCGTGAGGTAACTTCCGCGAATGCAAGAGACGAGGCTGCGGAGTATTGAAAGGCGATGGTTTGTAACGACACTCCAAATCCGGTGTCAACCCCTTGCCACCCTGCGCGTCGGTCATGGTCATACACCTCTCGCACGCCGATGATGAACCGAGGCATGATGATGCTTATCATTACAAACCCACTCCCCTTCGTGATGATGAACCAAGGATTGTTTGTCGTACTGGGAAGAGTGACAACTAATAAATCGCTGACATTGTTCAGCATGCTCCTTTACGTTGAAAAGATCATATCCGGGTGGTTAGACGCATGCACGAAGAGGAAAGGGAAGCGACACATACACGAGGAAATAAAGAACTCCGTGTTTCACGAGTATTCTCATGCACCGGTTTAGCTGCCACTGATTTGTCACTTTGTGGATTTCAAGTGAACGTTTCAAAGGCGGGATGACAGCAAGAACCAAAAGAGAAACGCCAAGAATAAATCGCAGGAGTTGGACACACAGGCCCAGTTGGGAAGAAACATTTTTTTCAAGTGGGTTACTGCAAAAAGAGGAATCGAGGACTTTGGTGACTGTAACTAAAGAAACTGGCATATGATATGATATCGTGAATACAGTATCGAGACGTACCTGAGAGATGCATTCCATTGTCGTAGATGCCTGCAAAAACGACGGAAAGAATTATTTGTGGCACATACACAAACAGCAGGGCATAAAGGATTGTTTTAGATCGATTCCACAATGCATACACTCGCAGAATCATAATCCCTGTTGTTTAGTTAATTATATGGACACGAATAATGAAGTAAATAGCAGGACTCACAACCAGCTGCATTGATAAATATCTGATATTCCCAATCCTCGATCAGAATGAATAGGGTACCTTGGGAAGATTCAATGATGTTTCAGTGACGGGGAAGTCATGTAATGCAACCGATTAATAAACTTACAACTATGGGAACATTGTCAATACTTATTAAATCTGGATTTGTATACGCACGTCTGTCAGAGGACAATTGTCGATGATAGATTGCATGGAAAGGGAGAAAGACAAACTTTCTGAGGGCCCGGAACAAAGGTGGTTCCATCTGTAAGTATATCGTATCAACCAAATTAGCCCTAATTTAATGTTGGACATACAGAGCGAATTCATACTTGAATGTGGATTAGTTGTTAGGTTTTATTACATGAGTAGTCCGACATAGACTTACATAGCCATGGGAAGACCGACATAGCGGATCTATCGAGTGGTCAACGTGATGCGATAAAAACTACCCAAGGCTTTATACGCACCAAAACATAGATTGTAGAGACCCAGGACCAGGGTCTACGCTACGGGACCGTCAGGGATAATGGTTGATAATCGTTTCATTCCTACCCAGATACAGTTTATCTTCGAATATTGCCAGTTAAATTTTTTAAAATGAATAATATGGAAAGCAAACGCGATACCTCTCTTGAAAAGATGAGAACTACAGGGATAGTTGGTCACAGAGTTCAGCAGAGGATGCAAAATTATCTCACAATAATCGTATACAACAACCGCGATAGCAGCAACTATTTCAAATCTGTAAGAGTAGTCGCTGACGAGAAGTATGAACGATCGTACTGGATATGATGTTATTTATTCCCATAAACTCCAATGTTGCGGTCAGCGAACTTGAGGTCATTGCAACTGTAAGGACAATAGGGATGTTTAATAACCCACGACGATGGAGAGTGGAAGAGAGAAATGCTGCCAGCGCATCGGGAAAACTTGCGGACCGTGCAGCTATATATTCTACCCGGCGTATCATATATCTCCTTCGAGAGCGAAACGATAGCGATGACTTATGATGTAATACTTTACGCGGGCGCTGCGCGCGAGGATACATCGTGGGCGATGAATGATGACGAAATGGGGAGCCAAGATATGGACCCCGTGTACAAAACGTGTACTCGGCTGCAGGTCATTTCCAATAGTAACATTCTAACACAAACGCTGACATACCAAGCTGGAGTCTAGATGTGAGCCCATCACTGACATCAAAGAGGCTAGGACATACCTCCACTTGCCCACGAACTGTACATTAAGGACTTCTGTCCCAGGCGCGAGCTAGAGCAAAAGAACGTCAACCTGTGTCACTGTGTGAATTTTGGAGAGGGGGGTGACCAATAAATTGAACGATAAGAATAGCTACAGTGCCTTCGGCGTTTCGCAACAAACGTTACCGATTATCCACCTCCATGGCAGTCTCATTTTTTCTGGAGCTGTGGTGGCCTACATGTCCTCTTACCAACGATAAAGATGATATGATTCGCATCGAATGAAGGTGGAAGAGAAACACTGGGAAATTAGAAGACGAGAACAGGCCGCTTATGCACCGGTATCTCGGTTCGGCATTTGCCGCCACCGTATCACCGCATTTCGCGCAATCCGTCGGTTGAATGCTCGAAACTCGGATACCGCAATCGCACTCGCCAAACGATCTGCTCGATTTGTGTCCAGGCTGTCCACTACCACTGCTGTAAAGTCATGAGGACCGCCTTCTGGGGTCATGATTATGACGTATTATGATCACCTGCGAAGCTATTAGAGGCTGATGGTTCCCAGCATCGCTCAGCCCGAGGCCCTCTAGTTCTGGGAAAATGGTTTAATAAAAGGGACCAATTTTCTACGGTGACGTCCACTTTCTTTTCTTGGAAAAGAAGGGAGTGTTGGCTGTAGAACTCACAATACATAAAAGCCGATATAACTCAATTTGCCCATCTCCGGGAGTCTCTTAAATCTTTGCGTGATCTTCGCGAACAAGTTGTATTCCGTTTTCCGCTTCCGGAGTCTAACAGCTCCCAACGATCATTTCGAATCACAGGATGCAGCGCGAGCGCGTGGCTACTGGGAAATGCAATAGATCACCTTTTCAACTCAAATGTAATACTAGTTTTTTAAAAATCTCAGAGGACACTTTAGTAACGAGATCATCCTTGAATACATCTTCACCCTTAGATTTAATGGCATCCGAGTCACCTGAACATACAAACGTTGAATTTGAGTAACACAAAAGCAGCCTACGCAATGGGACCGCACTATTTGGTCAACGCATCAGTGCCCCTCTTGGCTTTCGCATCGAATTTGCGATACCCAAAAATGCCTCCGCAAGTTGGGTCTACAGTAGCGAGTTGCAAACAGAAATCCCATCATTATGAATGTCATAGTACGCACCGTATTGAACGCTTGCGAGTATGATGATGGTACAGTCGTTGTGACTTGCATTGCTGGATCTCTCAATGCACTGTCCTGTGCATCACGAGCAATTTCGACCATACGACGCAGGAACCAAGAGTGGCCGTTTTTCCCAAACGATACAGCATGGAAAGAAGCCGCCTTTCTATGTGTAGAAAGAGAGGTAATGTCTGTTAGCCCATTTTAGGTGTGGTAGAGGTAACATTTACCCAAATCTCACGGCCGCGCGACACAGATCTTGCATAACACCGTCTTGAATACTGCCTTCACCATCGGATAAGAAAATAATGACTGGTTGCCTATTTCCGATGGTAGTTTGATATTGTGGGTACAGAACAAAAACACGATTTTTACCTTTCGGTACTCCATGATCGCTCCATGATCGCCTGTGCTCCCCGAATCGCCGCAGTGAAATTGGTGCCACGAGAGGTACAAGCACAGAGGAGAACGTCCAACAGCTGATCCGGCGTGCGGGAAAAATCATTCTCAATCGAGACTTCAATGTTGTCGTTAAACAAGAGCACAGTGTATGCATCTCGTTGTACAGCATTCCACCTTCCGGCTGCCGCCGCACGTGCAATCCAGAAACTATAAAGAGAAGAAAGTACTGCCCCGTATCGATTATTCGCGCACGCGCTGATACGAATAGTCACCGGTGTATTGGGGAGTGGCTTTCGATCATGCGATTGCATAGATGTGGAGCTGTTCATTCGACAGTAATGACCAATAAATCCACAAGAAATGAGATGGAATGAGACCCACCGATCAACAACAAAGATCCTGCCGAAATTCAATAAATTTCTCCGGCAATACACACGCACATGAATGAACGGACTCACACATGGAAGGCTTGCTGCACAGACGGATTTCTGCATGAAAATTGATGCCCGTCATTAGAGATATAGCCCACCCCTTCAATTAGGGTTCTGGGATTCAGCGGTGCATGGAAAAGGGGCAAGACACAGTAAGAAGGAATAGCTGGACCGCCACTAGTTGCTGAGTGTTCGGGACCTATTAATGATGACTTCGATGGGACATCCTTTGACAATGTCGAAACCGTAAATACCTCTACACATAGCATCACTATCAATAATATATGTTAACTGTTCTTGACCACCGAAAAAAGAAAGCTTACCATTTACCAAAGTTGGCTTGTTCTTCTCTCGAATACGGATTTTTGAAACCTGAAGATCCAGAACAAATGGTCAGTAGATACACAACAAATACAAACTTAGCTTCACTCACCACTCCGCTTCCAGAACAGACTGTGCGTGAGAAAGTCCTTTGGTCGATCAGTATGAGGTTGCATATTCCTCGTTACGTGTTGCAGCTCCATGTTGTCAGTACATGGTGCCTCATCATCAGCACGACAATAGTCAATGTGAACATGCCGGCCCAATGCGGAACAAACAAGATTGCACATCATCGGTGCACCTTCGTCATTAGTAGAGAATTTGTGGCCGTCAATTTCTAGTGATACGTCGTCAGGCCCATCGAATGTCCAGCGGGAATGAGACATGGATCCATGACGTGTCTCATGTTCTTGCTGGGGATGCCCTTGAGTAAGTCGTCAATGCACAGGAAATTCCAAGACTTGCTTGCAGCTTACCAAGTGGCAACGTGCAAAAGTAACTACATTGCTCGCATCTGAAAACATTCAGATGAAAAACACGTGCAGAATACTTGACTTCATACCTTGTTTCGCAAAAGTGAACGACTTTCTCGTCCGGACTGTGAACATGAGACCCTGCATGCTGTATTGCGCCAGGTGGTATTTTTTTACTGCATTTCAAGCGTTTCGCAACTGCAATACCAGGGCATGATTAGATTATAGAGGGATTAGATTCAGATCCCGGACGAACCTTGAGAATACTGTACGAATGGTCAGTACGAATGAAATTCGAGGCGACACAAACATACTTTGGTGTACGGGAATGTTTCGTTCCTTCCCGTGAAGATCGATTCGATCGAGAGCGGCGCGGTTTCGATCTCGCATATACCGGGGGCATCACACGTGGCTGTACAGGAATGTTCCTCTCTGTGGTTTACCATTCAAGTATACACGACATCGCAGTTTCTAGACAGTACGCACCCGCATAGATGGACCGCGCCAGAGCCTAGGCCATGCATGTGATCCTGATCCGCACACAGGCGTTTGCACAACTGACACTGAATGGAACAGAATCGGCCATCACAACGATGGAGGTCATGATCTCTGTCACTTCAAATGTTCGTGAATACATGAAAATTATAGATATTTCTAAAGAGAGGGACATACCTCGGGATTCGACATGTCTCAGGGCATGAATACAAACTCCCATCGACTACCTGAATGTTAGACAGGCTGCATGCCTAAAAAGCATCCATCCGACGAATTAGAATCAATATTGGACAAGTGGTTAAGTCCATGGACAATGCCCTCACCTCCCCACAAGCATGGGCGAGGGCCGCACAGAGATGACCCTCATCGGAGTGATCAATCACCTTTTGCTTAGTCAGAGTGAAATTCGTTACTTATAATTTAGTCCATATACCTTTGCGCACTTTTTCAAGCATCCCAGTTTTCCAGAAAACTTGCATGTCACCCCGCACAAATGCTGGTTCGCGACGCAGCTACAAAGAAACACAAACTTTTCAGCGTTGGCGCTTCACGAAAGTAAAAACACGTACGTGTGCTTCCCTACGTGACCCGCACTGTCACAGCGTAACTCAGATCCTAATGCATGATACTCCTCCAAGCATCACTTACCTCACAGTACACGACCGATGCTCCTGTGGCTTGAGTGCGAGACAGAAGTCACAGTTGTGAGGACACAGATGGTCAGACTGGCAATCGTGGACACCCTCGTGCGCCCGACTCAGCATACACTGCAGCTGACACCCCGCACACATTAACCCACACAACTGGATGCTGTTCTTCAACTCCACGATTGAGCTCTCAAAATATCGCTTTAACTCGTCAATGCGTGCATTGCTCTCGGACACTGCCACGAAGCGGGTCAAGTTCTGGTCAAGCCACTCGCGCACATGAGTAATTCGCAATGTCACGATCCCATCGAGATGTTGCGTCAAACCAGAGACCCATTCGTCTTCACTGATGATCTGGCGTGATCCATGGCCATCCCAGGTCGTCCGAAGAACTCTTAACAGGTTTTCACGAGAATGGGATTGGTCGCCACCACCACTGATGAAGAGTTGGTGGGATGTATCTGGCATCTTAATTGACATGTCTGTATCCAGGTTCTAATGAAGTCAGTGTTTTGCCCAATAAATAGATCATAAACACAGATTCACCTTCAAAGGCTCCCGCTCCGGGTCAATCTCTGCATATCCAAAGGCAAGAGCATTAGCGAGGAGATTCGACAGTAGTTGTGCGCGGTGGGATGCCATAGTTTCTAAATCCAAGATTCGTTACAATCCAATCAAGCAAACGCATCCCTTACGAGACATGGCACCCCAATCGTTTGCCTTCAACACATTCACGAATCAGCAAGGTGCTTAATATCACATTCAAAAATCACTCTCACCTTTAACTTCGCCATCAGCGTCTTCATCAAGTGTAAAAACTCCCCAGCTGATCGATGCGTAACTGCTTGTTGATCCAGTGATTGCTTCAACGCAGAAAAAAGCTTGTAAAATTCCATTGACTCAATAACTGGCCTATATGAGGGAGCCGATTAATCATGATTTCATTGTTGAGTCCGTAAATGCTTACCATGGAATAATATTCAACTGCCCAGCGTGCAACCGAGAAATAAAGTTCGCCTCTTGCTCGTCATGTACAATTTTTTGAAACTTGAGACAAAATCTGGAAAAAGAAAGAGAAGGCACGCTCGTCAGCGATTCTGTGGAGAGGCACGCACGTGACCAACACTCACTCTTTGACGATCTCCCTCTTATCGGAGGTGACGACATCCTAAGTCGTTTGTCAGGGAATTATACTGATATGGACCCTGCGGTGTCTCCCTCACCTTGATGATGATAACCAACGTCGACTGAAATAATGCAGGGTTTGCAACAGGGTCCAGCACTGTGGAACTTGACTGGAACGACTGGAAGAGCCCAGTAATATCTCGACTGAGAACAAAGTTATTGCGGAACAATACCTAATAATGCAAAACACAATCAGGCCATCACACTAATCCCACCCAACTCCGCCTTACCAAGTTAGAAATGGCAGTGTTGAACAAAACGAGCAACGTGTCTTCTTGAGCGGACCTTTCAATGCTGTGGACACCTACCAACGAACTTATGTAGTAAGGTGGACAGAACTATGAAAGAAGGAGAACAGGACTGACCTTCAAAATCGAGCGCTACGATCAAAGCATCCTTCGTGGGTGTAACCGACATCCAGACACCCTCTGTAGTCCTCATCGCTGACCCCGCAAACGACGTATCGACGAGATGGTTCAATGCGAAGCTCTTCCCGACCGACTGCTCTCCCATTGAGGACACCACCTTGACGGGCTGCAACCGAGTAAGCAAACTTTGCGCCATAGGTAGCGGATTCACTCACCTTGGAAGCCATATACGACTGGAACAACGACTCATACCACCCAAAAGAGAGACTGTCCACAATTCGGTTCACATCCGCACCCAACAATGACCTCTCCAATTCTGTCGAATACACCCCATCTTTGAGTGGCACGAACCGATTCTCCCTCGCCAACGCGAGATGGATCGGAATCAAACACAGAAAATCGACAATCCATTCGCCCGCGCGGTAAGCTGAGACGTTCCATTCACGATTCCGGGTTGAGTACGGGTGGTGCTCCCCACCATCACACAACTCGGCAACAAAGATGCAAAACGACGCAGCTGAGACCTGGAGCGACCTTAAAATATCTCCCGTTGGCTTCTTGGTCGACCTCTCGAATGTATGGATCATTTCTGAAAAATGAGGCGCATACCGCTCGTAATCACGATCCGTTACAAACACAAGCGTCCGTGAGCTTCGGAGACTGGACGAGGAGATCGTCTCTCGTGAGATCGCAGGAAAGACTGGAAAACGGATCCACACTTCTGCATGACAATCGATGAGACAGTTGTGTGTGCTGCCATTTTTGCCTGGTCCTGCCCTCTCTTGACGTAGCGCAGAAGAGCGTTCCGCGCCCTTCTTCTTGAAGGCAAACTCGGTCACTTTGCCAGTAATGTCCAGCGCGTGCGATCGACAAGCATGTACCTCGAAGTCAAGTGCGACGACATGCACGGCGGTTCGATTAATCAATGACGTGACAACGAAGCCGCCCTGAACAGTGAGTGATGCCAAGTGAAGTGGAGTTCCTTCCGTAGAGCCAAAGGTATTCCAGTGATACGCTGTCGCTGACAACTTGTCACCCCCCACGGCTTGCGCGACCAGTAGACAAGCACCGTCCGGTGTCGAGCTCACACTATGGGGTACTTGGGGAAGCTGAAGTGTGGCTGGGCTGATCATCCCACATCTGTTGTCAGCAAAAATTACAAAGGATACAGCGAACAACGCACAGAAACTGGCGTGTCAGCAGAGAAAATATCCTCGCCTGCGCTTGTGAATCGACAAGCAGCAATTCTTCGTTCCCGCTTACAAAACAAGCACGACGAATAGACAACCCCTCTTGATACCACTGTCGAAGGTTTATTGCGCTTCCCAACACCTGGAATCCGCGCACGTCGTCGAACAGAAGAATATGGAGGAGGAACTGCAAACAATTTTAACAAAGTTAAAGGAAATCAATAACACAATAGTGATGACATAAGCGAGTGCGCACCTCGTCCGACGACACGACGGCTAGCATCTTCTTTGACTCGTCATACGCCAGCACATAATTATACCCAATCTTTTCACAATGTATCACCTTTTCGCGACCTCGTGTAATGTCTGTCAAGTAATCGAGATAGACTTTCAATTTCCCTGCATGGTCAGTAACGACCAATAGAAGTTTTCCTCCCTCAAGCAACTGAGCCAGTCTATTAAAAACAACGTTACGAGGAGTTCAGCTCAAGTTACACAAGCCAAACTGAAGAGGTAAAAACGCACACCACTGAATGGCCAAGCGGTAATGTGAACTTGTGACTGTTGTTAAACCGCGGCGAGGGAATTGTAGTTGGATTCAATCGTATCTCATCTTTATCTTCGGTGGTTAGGTTCATCAGATGTACCTCGTATACCACAACAGGATCTTTCTTTTCTACTCGTGAACCTGATATGTAGCTCGTCGACGAGCGTGGGTACCGGCCTAAACCACATAGTCAAGCACAAGTCATAAAGTATGTCAGCGCCACAGCTCACCTTGCTTCTCTGCGTTATCGATAGAAAATGTATGTCTTTGAATAAAAACGTCAGCCATGTATCTCAACCAACCATTGAAAATGCCCTATGAACGTACGCAGATGCCGTCTGCATAAATACATCATTGACCTGTTTGATCAGATCCATTCTCAACCGATTTTGCTCTTCCTCAGTCTTCTTCGCGTTTTCGCACCTGATCCGATCCATGCATTCGTCCAATCGAATCCTTTGTACTTTCGGTCCCAGTGCCATTACTGCCCTCGGGAGTGTATCCTGTAGATATTCGAGTTCTTTTAGTCTTGCCCGCTCCACCCATGTCTCGAGTTGAGGAAAATCTTGTCGATACTTCTCCAGGTTCTGATCCAGTCGACAGAGAAATTGGGTGTCAGAGATTTGCTTTACGGCCTGTGTCGCGTGAATGATGAGACGATCCAACATGCAATCTACGTCATCTCCGGAAGACGGTTTATTCCATCCTATAATGCTCAAGAACAACTTGAAAAAATTGGAACCCAATCTTGCATTGTTCCACTTGTTAGTAGCCACGCCATCACATGTTTTTAAAGCTGCCTTGACCTGCGCCATGCCAGATTCCAGAATATTTTCCAACATCTGCCGAGATATTTGCTTGTCTAGCGTTACACATTCCTTTTCCAGCAAGGGAATCAGTTCGAAGATCAGGCTGATACGTTCCTTGGCATCTTGAAAATCTTTGTTGGGAATTCTCTCGAAAACATTCTTTAGTTGTTCCGAGACCACTCTATCTGCTTTCGGAAAAAGTTCCAAAAGCTCAGAGAGGGGTGCTGTAGTGATATATAATCACCTGGATCAATTCTCACAGCAAGCTAGCACGTACCTGGGCTATCGATCGGGTTTTCTTCTGCATCACCGCGACAGACAATTTCCTCTCGACGGAGGTGTCTGGCAGTTCCAAGATTGAGGATATTAATAGCAGAAATGGGAGGCTCTGCTTACGGATAAAGACGCAGCACTTCTTCTACAACCCTCTCAAACAACGACCTTTCGAGCACATGTAGCTCGGATTCCAGCTTTTCTGTCACCTCCTTGATTTCTGACTCTGCATGCAATTTGAACTTGCTTCGAACTTCCTCCGACTTGTCAGTCCATTGTTTGCATGGCCCAGGGAATCGGTTATCAAGTCCAGAACGGACCAATATTTCTAAAGCTTCATCGTCCAACTTGTTACTCAAGCGGAGGCGATCAGATGTCCTACCAATTTGAAGCAGTGAGCAACATCTCTATGAGCAAAGAGACACGCTAACAAAAACTGTCGGAGTTGCAAAGTCGTCACCAGACGTCTTTTGAAGCACTTCCGTACTGGTCTCCCCTCTTGATGTTCCAGCGTCATAAATCCTTGCATTGTCTCACCAAACACCAAGGCAGGTGCAATTGGTGTATTTTTCATCAGGTCTATATCTTCTCTGAGATTATCGGGAAGTGTAATAGCCTCCGAACTAGCCTGGTTGAGGGTTACAGTCAGCTGAGAAGAGGCCATTATACAATACAGACCTTAAAGCCCTCACGAACAGTCACAGACTCTTCTTGTTCATTGGTCTGGGCGACTACAAATTTGAACATTCTGTCTGAAACATCCTGATCGCATAAAAGCGCATTGTCTTCATTGTCGTTGTCATCGTTCCAATCAATGGTCTGTGCATGCTCGGGGGAGATCAGAGCGATAACTTGATCACATATCTTTGTCAGATATCTGTTATGTTTAGGGTCATTCGTCATCTTGAATGGCATTGAAATGAACGTACCTCATAAATGTAATGCAATTTCGACGAACAGAAGATGAACAAGAATCATTCCAAGTTGTTTGCTCAGGCCAATATAAAACGAATATTTGGCGCGAGTCCTTGGTTTTCTCTGATGTTGTGATGATGTACAAACCAGAACGAAGGACGGGCTGTGTGTGTGTATCCTGTGTGTGTGTATCGGGATCAACAAGCAGCTGCGCCGCACTAGTAGAATGAAGGATCAATGACGTCGAGAACGAACACTCCAGTAGAATGACGAACATGTTCATGTCAATAGCGTCGAGTTCTAGCAAGAACCGAACAATCTCCTCTTTGCTTCCGTACACGCCCACGGGTTTGATAACATACTCGTCGAGTGCCTTGAAATCAACTTTGGTCAATGAAGCATATGCACCAGGGCAGACGCTGTTTATGAACGCCTCGAGAGAGTCTTGAGATATGATTATCTTGTCGACTGATAACGAATGGAATGTTAGGAACAAGTGTTCCACTCTTGTTAAATCACTCACCAAGGCCCCCACTACCCTGATCTGAAATAAGATCGAGGATGCGATACATCCCCTTAATGGAGTAGACCAAGTCACCTTCATCCCGTACGTGTTGTCCGTCATCCATCTACAGATTCCACAGCTATCAGACTCGTCCAAGCAGGTAGAATTGTACATACCTGATCATCCAGCGGTGCGTTATCTTTATCGACTGACTGGCGAGTGTTTTCATTGCCATCTGAGCTAGGTCCATCTATGATAGGGTGCACATTGATAGGTGTATCGGAATGGAACAGAGAGTTGGTCAATTCTGGAGGGGTGTCTTGAGCTCCAGGGTGTACACCATACGAATTTTGGTGTAAATGTGGAACTTTTTCCTCATCCCCAGAGTCTAGAGCATCACACCTTCAGTGACCCCTATAGAGAATACTTGTGTAATAACGCACCTTCCGCTTTGTTCTTGCCCTTATCGACCATAGGAGTCGTAATGTAAATACCATCCATGTAGTCGTTGTCAAGAGGGTTGGGAGGATAATCGAACATCGAGTCCATCGCGGCAGTCATAAGTTTAGCTGATGACGGTGACAGTACGAAGTTGCATCTGATTTCATAAAGCCAATTTCATGCTGAGATTCAATCGTTTGCCAAAAATTTCAATTATAATTACAGACATTGAGACGCGTGTTTTCATGCTAAGCCATTAGAATGGAAGGTCTCCAGAAAAAAGGTCGCCACGAGGAATCTGATATCCGATAAGCTCGAGTGATAAGTGTATTCATAAACGACTTACCTTACCAGGCGACGCGCGTCAACGCTTACTTTATAGCAAATCACCGCCGACTTGACGAACCAACGTCTTGTGGATTAACCATTCCAATGACCACATGACCCAAATCTTCTTCCACGGACGTGGTACACAAACACAGATCACAGGCTGCACAACATGCCGTGGTCATCGTCGCCGTAGGAGGTTGTAGATTTACAGATTAAGACAGCAGCATCCATATACGCACTCTCGTATGAAACGATACACTTCAGATTTCCACCAACAGTGCTTCCATATGCGTCAGCTGATCAACAAGTACAAAAGCCTGTTGCATTGCTTCGGGAAGTGGACGCTCTCATCACCTTCCCGCAACCATAGCAAAAATGAGTATTGCAGCCGGGCGCAATACACTACGAGTCATGACGATTCTCGTTCAGAACAACGATTCGTGACTAGATAGGAGTGACGTACCGAAAGGTGGTTGCAGCCTTGTGTTTTCTGGATGGGTGTCTTGCAGTCTACACGCACGGATGGTCAGTTAGGACTGGCAGGAAAGACAAAACCTGAGTAACCCGACTCACTGGGACAGTACCGCCATCCATTTTGCTTCATGAGATGATCCAACTCCAACGTCCCATCGCACGAGTGCTTCGGTCCACTTTGGTCGATCGTCTGTTGGCACTTTTTGCACCAGACGTGGTTACACCCCGGAAATGGGCATTGAATCTCAGGACTCGTCTCTAGATCTTGTCTGTCGACGAAACCGAAATGATGACATCTCAAGAGCAATGGGTCAACTCCAGAGATACAATAAAACACATTGGAAGGACGTGGAGACGCACTTGCGACAAGTGATCGAGGTAGAGTATCGCGCAATTTCCATCTCTACCCAGATCTCCCATTGCTTCTCGGAAACACCAAGCAACTGTACTAATGATCCCGATACAGCTGAACACAGTAAATATGAGTCAGAAACAAATAGGACAACCTCTCGATACTCACCTCCAGGATTCTTATTTCTGCTGTCCACCATACAGACCGGACAGAGTACAGGGAAGCGACGTTCCTCGATCTTGGTGCAAACATGCCCACGCGCACAATCTCTGCAGATTTCGTGGCCGCATGCATCGATGTGAATGACATCATCCTCTGGAAAATCATCTAGACAGACGCCACAATGGTAGTGACGTTGGGCAGTCTGCGTGAGCTCATATCTTTGCATTAGTAGAAACTCGTTTTCAGAGTCAAACGTGGCCTGAAGTTGGTGCGCCAGCCGTATACTGGGGTCCACCTCGTGCTTGCCATCAAAATGATCTCTGCGTTCTCTGGTAGAAGGGATACAATGAGTGGCCTGAGGATTTTTGCCACGGTTGACGGAAGGGACACAGTTGGCATTTACCATCGATGACTTGGAAGACTGAGCACGTCGAGTTTTGGCCTTTTCTTCCTCGAAATGAACCTGGAGATCAGCAACGCTCCTCTCCAGCCGCTCCCCCCTCCCCTTGAGATCGCGGTTTTCACGTTCGAGCTCCTCTAGCTCCGCCCTCAGCGTGAGGAGCGATAAACTGGACAGGATAAGAGAATCCTCCATGATTTGGGATTGATCAGCGGCTCGGGGAACAAACATGTGTCCGGCGCATTTTTCCAACAACTTAGCCTGCCATTCGAGATTTCCTTGTGTAATACGAACTTTCCCAAGGGGAAATATATCGCACAATTGCTTTGTGATTTCTAAGAGAGATGTAGTGAAAGTCAAGCTGGCGAGTTGTTGGTGTTCCGAAGCTGGTTGTGGGTTGAAAAGGACGAAAAGTTCTCGTGCCGATACATGGAGTCGCAAGCATGCGATAACGTCTGGAGAGCGAGTCATCAAGATGGCAGCCGATGAGCTACGACTGCATAGATTTCTAGTACTGCCGATCAGCACAAGTAACAAAAGGGGAAGTTGTAGAAACATACTCCAATAGAGTTGCTATATGATCCCGACTTGGTGAATCATAGTCCGTGGATACGAGTTTGAGGGACATTTCGAATAGCGGAACGCGGTAAACGTCTTCGACGTCCGTGTGAACGCCACTGGGCCATTCGCGAGAGATTGCAACGGCATTCTAGACGCCATAGCACCACGAGATTAGCGATAGAGTCCCCGTCAGGAGGTTGTACATAGCCACCTCGACCATCTGTCTCGAGTATAGCGACGCAAGAAGTTGGGATAAGATGGGGGTGCGACGTTCTGCTGCGAAAGCGAGCCTGACGAAGTTGAGGGCGGAAAGAGCGCTGGCGTCGATGACCTTGTCGGGGGCGGAGACGGCGTTGTCAAAGGTGACGACGCGCGCCGTACCTTCCAGGACATCTTCGAAGAATTTGCGGAAATCCATCGGGTTGATGATATTGCTTGATGGACTTGGAGAAGTTCCAGAGTTGGAAGTTGGATCCAACCAAAGTCCTTGAAGTTCCCACTCAGAGTCACTGGTATGATCACGCTAGTTCAGACACAACTACGGCTCGAAGACTACCAATCCCAATTTTGACTTCTGTTAGAGCTGGGCTTGTCCGTTTCCAAGCGTACTCGCTGTATCCACTCGAAATTCAACACAGTTATCATAACTTGCTGGCAGTGACTCACCCGAAACGCAAGCATCTCTTCATTTCGTGACCCGGTAATCCGCCATTCGGTCTAACCCCTCCTCACGCTCTGTGGCTTCCAAAATTTCTTCTTTGCATTCCTACGCCTTTGGATGAGGTTGAATGGTGGTGAGTTTCGGTTTCCCATCGTTTTTGCACGAGTCTTTGCTTCATTGCCTCGCTTCATTTTATTTCGGTGGAAAGTGAAATGCCCGTTTGTATTCATCTCTCCCCCCATGTTCATATATCTATTCACTGTGGTGGGTTGCGTACTTCGAGTCGATACAGGTCAAAAACTCTCCTTTCGCGTTTCTATCACATCTCCCGTTCTTGTTACATTCGTTGATACTCTACAAGGTTCCGACGAGACGGACGTTTTCCTGACCGTTCATCCTTAGCGCGGGCCTCTCCGGAAACGTTTCCGACTTCAGCGCGGGACTCGACCTTAAAAACATCAAGATGATCATCTCCTCTGGGGTGCGCATGGCTCGAGATGCATCTTTGTGATCGAAAGAGAGCGCTGACCAACTTGCGCGTGCAGGACTCGTGTACGGATGGCGGAAGGCACGATGGTGGGCCGCTCGCCCCACTTATCTTGATCCATCCAAACCCATTCGCGGGAGATCACTCGACGAATGGCAAAGTTTGGGTTAAAAACATCGCCGACAAGATCGACACCAAACTTATGGATTATGCTGTACGTTCTCGCTTGTAGCATATACTGAATATCACCACCTTGTTGACTCTCGTTGCCAGTGGTCAAGTGTGGTGACCAACATTACGCTGTCGCCGTCCAACCCCTACCCGCGGGACTTCATCATGCAAAGTGAGGCAAGAACTGTGATTGTATGTATGCATGACTTACGCGCCATCCCGCAGCGACATTGTTCTTCGGCCAACTACATCAACTAGACCCAGACACGACGCTTTATACCGTGTTTTTTCGGTATCAAGAAACGATCCTTTATACTCTGCTGTTTATTTATGTGTCAGAAGTTATCGTCTGCATTGTTTTAGCGGGTGTCCGGTCCATTCCTCACTCTTTTTCCGGTGTGTCTTGCTCTGGCGTGTGTGTGCCATTGCAATCTCACACTGGACCTGTTTACTTTGCTTCAGTGACAGTTGCACATCTCGTTGATTTATCTTACTGCAATTTTTCTTGTGCAATGATCCCAGCGCTCTGATTCCCCAGTTGGTTCAGGTCTCGCAGCTTATCATTGGTGCTATACTGTTGGCTCTCGCTGTTCTCCAAACTTTGAAGCAGTCAATGGAAATGTACAAGGCAACGAAGCAATGGCAGCTCAGCAGATACATGGAATTGCTCGTAAGAGACGGCATGATCTACTTCGTCACGTAGGTCTTATTTCCGGTTTCCGGTTTCGATTTATCGCCAGCATGTTTATACGACTTCTAGAAATTTTGTCGCGAATGTGAGCGTATTGGCCAGTACGGCGTCGATGGCCGTCGGGGTGCAATTCCTGTTCCCGATTACAGAGATCAAGGTGCGAGTAGAAATTGGCCCCTAGTATGAAGTATTGAAGCCTACCCAACGCGGGATTGCAGATCCACATGCGACAGCCAAAGGTGCTCCTAACTCGACGCTCATGTCCGCAGCCTCGATCTTGGACCAACAACTGTATGTACATGTCGTACACGATTCGAGAGCACCCTGGTCAACATCCGGCGTGACCCGTCTTGAAGTTGGACCAATGGCGCGTCGCGGCACTTCTGTATTAGGTATTTCTGCAGACTCTCACCGCCACCGCCACCGGTTGGAAGCGGCCCATTGGTGCCAGCAGCCGAGACTCCAAGTAGTATAGCGTTACCGCTCTCATAGGTGAGTCCAAGAATATTCTTGCTCCACACCTCAGTTTCGTGATGACTTTTGATCACAAAGCATATTTTTGCGACGAAACAAATCCATCAAGTAATTCCTTGATAGTCTGCACCTAGTAACGTGGGGCCATCAACGTTGGTTCGCAGGGTGCTTACATGAGAAGCGTAAGCAGACATTCGTTGATAGCGCTGCCGTCGGCCGTGATCGCAACTCACTCGCACAAGTTCTTATGCGTAGAAGATGCATCCATTCAAATCATTCTTACTGTGTTCACTTTGTCTGGACTTGAAACGTTGTTCATTTCTCGCAGACAATGTCGCCTTCCGTTGCGCCTATCCTCGTGGTACGTCTATCCGATTTGCGTGCAATTTACAGCACTGACTCGACGCGAAATTTGCGCGCATAGATTGGTGGTGGACCGTCTGGGCTTACAGCTGTCCTCACGCTCGTACAAAACAACATTCCTGTTTGAATCATTGATAAAAAATCCTCACCATCGCATCGGTCAGAAGGCCTCTGTTGTTTGGGTAGGCCATAAGAGACTGACTGACGTGATTATACAGGCTGACGGATGATCTCGCATTTTCATGTTTGATTAGCCCCGGACGTTTGAAGTGTTCCACTTTCTCCGCGCACACGATATCCATCAGAAGAGTATAGCCTTACAGCACTTGTGCGCATACGAATCTGGTGGACTCGAGCCTGTTAAAACCTTCCCGATGATCATTGACAACGATCCGACACCTTCCATTCCTTATGCGAGTGTACTCGAACTATCGGCGATGGCGACTGAATCCGTGCATGTATCGCAGAATAAGGGGAGAATCATTGGTCAACTACTGCTGGAAGCTCTTCTTCGGTCTCACCTCGAAAAGTATGGTTGCCGTCTCGAGCTGGCAACAGAGCTTGAATCGTTTGAGGACGACGGAGAGCGCGTACTCATAAAGTTGGTCAAGAAGCAAGATGGTCAGGACATCTCCGAGACGTTCGAGGCTTCCTACATTATCGGAGCGGACGGCGCCAAAGGTATGCTCTCTCTTCCTTTGGTTGATGCGAAGCTTCATGTTTTTTGTAAGGTGTCACTCGCAAGCAACTCGGGTTGACGTTCCTTGGAGAAACCAGGACGGAATTGTGCTCTGCGACTGGAGACATCTGCATGGACTCGACAGGGAGGTACGTATGGCCATCTTATCCATGCCATGTTGTGCAACCTGATTCAAACTATCCAGCATTGGCACATCTTTGGCGACAAATCAGCCAATTTGCGAGTGCCAATTTCCTAGAGCACCTCTACATCACAACTAATGTTTTTGTAGCCTTATACTTCGACCAACAGACGAACTTGGCCCTGATGGTTTCCAATCCATGATGTCCACAAAGGAATACGAATCGAAACAGCTTATTGCCGACGAAAAGCTCTTGTTCCAATGCATGAGTGAAATGGTAGGACGCGAAATCAATGTCAAAAAGGTGTTCTTCTTGTCAGAGTTCCGGTAAGCCCATAAATGCAGTTTTGAACGTCTCTGATGCGAGATTAGGCCCAATATCCGGATGGTCGACAAGTTTAGCGTTGGTCGCGTTTTTGTCGCCGGAGGTGAGACGACGATCATGTACCGTCCTCGTGTCGCTCGTATGTAACTTTCACAAACGCAGCCCAGTGTGTATTATGCTTTTGCAGACAAGCGTTCTCTGACGTCGCTCTTCAGCATTCACAGCCCTACGGGTGGTCAAGGTCTAAATACCTCTGTGCAAGACTCCGTAGGTATTTCCCAACACTATGCGTTGCGCGCCTGACAGGGCCCTTTCGACAGTTCAATCTTGCCTGGAAGCTCTCCCTGGCTTACAAAGGCCTCTCCACGAGGGTTCTCCTCGATACCTACACCGCGGAGCGTCTTCCCGTCGTCGCGGAAATGCTCAACATTACGACCGGCTATCTCAAGCAGCTGGGTGGCAAGTCGTCAATCGAAGGCGCGATGAAGCGCGATGGGCGAGTGACCATGCTCGGAGTGAATTATCGGACGAGCTCGATCGTAATGGATGAGTTTTCGCACGCGGAGCCTGTGGACGCGTACAGCGTGTTGGAGGAGGGGATGTTGGTAGCGGGGGACAGGGCACCGGACGCGCCGGGCTTGGTCGTCGCCGTCGGTGGATCGAGTGCTGAGGAGATGAGGCTGTTTGACGTATTCAGCCCGACGCATCACACCGTGCTCGCGTTCGTTGCGGATCCAGCGTCCGCGACGGGCGTGCTCGACGCATTAAAGACATATCCCGAGAACACGATTCGTACCTTGGTCGTCCTCCCGCAACACTCGGAGGTGACGGCGATGCCGGACGTGCAGGCGGATGTGGTCATCGACCGTGATGGACACGCTTACCGGGCGTACTTGGTTCGGGGAGAGAACAAGGTGGCGATGGTAAGACCAGACGGTGTCGTGGGCGCAATGCAGAGGGCGTGAGGACGTACTTTTCAAAGATATTTGCGTAGGAATCAAGCTGTCTTGCTGTGCGATTTCATGCATATCCTTGTATACTTGTACGCATATATTCGTCGTATTTATGGACGTTAGTTCGTTCGATCTGACGTTGGACGCATACTACACAAACACAACTGCAACGATCTTATATAGAACCAGTTCGGACATCCATATGCATCACACACCGGAATTAACATTCTTTCCATTCCAAATCTTAAGCTTCTTCGAGTCCAATGCCGATTCTCACCCCTCCTCTATAATCTGACCTTAGCATGAAGTAACGTTGGACTACTACGATCGTACCATTAGGGATAAACAAGTACAAGCTACACTCGGCTGCTGACAACTATAACAAGTATCTTACTGAGCGTATACGCAATGGATTACAAAGGCGTAGTAGACTACGAGATAAAAGCGCTCGACCAGCACCCTAATTAAAAAATATTTTGCCCTGTTTCCGTCTGAGGTCCTTCTTTGGGCTCCCACAGGAATCACATTCAGCATATGCCATTCGAACCAGCGCTATATTATGTGGTTCAGTTGACCATGAGAGCAATGGCACTGGCATTGGCTTGGTCAGTGGGAAAAAAAAACTGTTCAATTTGACTAATCGAAGAGGCCGTAAGCACGCACGTACGCAAGAGTTACTAAGATGAATCATGATTGCATCGTCCATCGGCTGCATTGGCCATTGACTCAGCTTCGTCCGGTACTTATAAGTATGTACTGCCCTCGCAGGATACAACGCCGACCACAAGTTAAACCTTGCTTCGTTGCCTGTGTACTTCCTCACGATTCGTTGTGCTATCATGACGCCTTCCGTTGCGCCTGTGCTCATTGTAAGTCACCTTGACTTGTGCGCCTTCGATGGAGCTAACGAGGACCTTGGCTAGGTTGGTGGTGGACCGGCGGGGCTCACCGCTGCGCTCACGCTGTTGCAAAACGACGTTCCCGTACGGATCATCGACAAGGAATCGGACTACCGCATTGGCCAAAAAGCCAACGGAATCTGGGTAAGTCGCAAGATAATGGAGATGGCGATCATTCAGGCTAACAATAGGCACGGGCTTCGTTAGCCCCGGACCTTTGAAGTATTCCACTTTCTTCGCGCACACGATATCCACCAGAGAGGTACAGAATTGCACCCCGTTCGCGAATACAAACCTGGCTCGCTCGAGGCTGCCAAGATCTTCTGGATGACCACCCACAAAGATCCAACTCCATCGATTCCCTATGTGAGTATACCAGATTCCCAGACGATGACGACTGATTCCGTACGTGTCGCAGAACAACGCAAAGAGCCTTGGTCAGCCAGCGCTGGAAGGCATGTTACGTTCTCACCTTGAAAAGTACGGCTGCCACGTCGAACTGGCAACGGAACTCCAATCGTTCGAGGACAATGGAGAGCGCGTACTCGCCCAGTTGATCAAGAGGAACCATGGCGAAGAGGTTTCAGAGACATTCGAGGCTTCTTTTGTTATCGGGGCGGATGGAGCCAAAGGTATGTCATTATCTCGTTTGTCGCATGCGATACCCTCATATTCCACTAGGCACCACTCGGAAACAACTTGGGTTGTCGTTCCTCGGAGAAACCAGGCAAAATGCCTCTGCAGCTGTCGGAGATATCTGTCTAGAAAATGATTGGCTCGACAGGAATGTACGCATTCTTTCTTTCTTTACTGAATATGGTGAGGAGGACCCGTTACTGAAAACCGCATTCAGCATTGGCACATCTTTGGTGACAGGTCGGCCAATCTGTGAGTGTCAAATCCTCAGTGCGCCTCTACACGATATCTAATCTCCGGGTAGCCTCATGCTTCGACCAATGGACGACATAAGCCCCGACGGTTTCCAGTTCTTTTTGACCTCGAAAGACTATGACACGAAGCAGCTGATCGCGGAGGAGAAACTGCTGTTTCAATGCATGTCCGAAGTAATTGGGCACCAAATTATCGTTCGAAAGGTGGTGTTTGCATCAGAATTCCGGTAAGCCAATTGTATACGCAGGTTGGATTACACCTGACACAAGATAGCCCTAATATCAGGATGGTGGACAAGTTTGGCGTTGGTCGCGTTTTTGTCGCGGGAGGTGAGATATCCATATACTTTCTTCTTTGTTTGCTAACTGGAGAATTCCACAGACGCAGCCCAGTATGTACACTATATTTGTTCATACGAGCATCTCCTAACTTTGTCTTGCAGTGTTCACAGCCCTACCGGTGGTCAAGGTTTAAATACCTCTGTCCAAGATTCCGTAGGTGTTTCCGAGTATGTAGTACTGTATGTGCCAAGCTCATGGCACCGTTTCAACAGCTCAATCTGGCTTGGAAACTCTCCTTGGTCTACAAGGGCCTTTCCCCAGCGACTCTCCTCGACTCTTACACCACCGAACGTCTCCCCGTCGTCGCCGAAATGCTCGACATCACCACCGGCTATCTTCGCAAGATGACCGGCACGCCGTCGATCGAAGGCGCGATGAAGCGCGAAGACCGGATGAACATGCTCGGGGTGAATTGTCGGACGAGCTCCATCGTTCTGGACGAGTTTTCGCAGCCAGAGCCCGTGAGCGCGTACGGAGTATTGGAGGAGGGGGTGTTGGTGGCGGGAGATAGGGCACCGGACGCGCCGGGTTTGGTCGAGGTTGCTACGGGGACGGAGACGAGGTTGTTTGACGTGTTTAGCGCGACGCATCACACGGTGCTCGTATTCGTTGCGGATGCGGCATCTGCGGGTGATATCCTCGAAGCGCTAAAGAGGTATCCCGAGGACGTGATTCGCGCCATTGTCGTATTCCCACAGAGCGCAGAGACGACTGCTACTCTGACGGACGTCATCGTCGACCGCGACGGGCATGCTTATCGGGCGTATTTGGTCGAAAAGGGGGAGAAGAAGGTTGTGGTGGTGAGACCCGACGGTGTCGTGGGGGCAATGGTGCACGGAGTCGAGGGCGTAGGAGCGTACTTTTCAAAAGTTCTTTTGTAACTCCTCTGAGTAGTATACCATAGTTGTTGGATGGATGGAAGCAGTTTAAACCATGTAACCGTCGCGCTGTCGCTTTGTGTGCCCTCACTACGATCGGACGTAACAGGCGAATGTGATTGCAACCCAATCATGATGGTGAGAAGTACGGACGAAAGTAAATATACAACATCTGAGTCAGAACTGAACACGTCGAACGAGAGAGCAAAATCAAGTGGATAAAAGGAAAATCTTGGATGGTGTACTCTTGGACACCACGAGAATCGGGATCGACATCATGCCACAAAGCTGGGTTGGCTATGAACCTGAGGAAGAAAGAACATCAGCAAGGGAGATAGTATAGTGTACTCGACTTACCCATCGTGTGTATAACTACGGTTTACAAACGTTGCGAGAATTCTGTGGATGCGAGATTGTATGCATATCATGCATATAAGCAACATTGAAGCTCACCTGTTAACCATTCCTTGACTTTTTTTCTCGTCTCCGATGGCCCTTTGAGATCTTTCGACGCGACCTGGAACAATTCGGCGGCTTCTGCCTGACGCTGCAAGGCATACAACGCCTCGCACTGTTGCTGGTAAAGGGTGAACCTGAGCTTGTCCGAGTCGTGCGTCCACCCAAACATCTAGTAAACCGGTGGGCATTTCTGATTTTATGAACCAAAACAAGTGACTTACCAACGATATACATTTGAATCGTGGATGGGTTGGATAATGGGGAAGCTCTTTACCTCGTAGGTTGTGAAGAGCTTTAACCACCATCTCATACTGATGTTTGCGCATGTACGCCTTCCCCGCGATAGCATACATGTGTGCCTGCGATGATCGTCAGGTACGTTCTAGTCGATAACACATTTGTAATGTTGTTACCTGGACGGCACGGTACAATGTCACATCTGTCTCTGGACAGAGCACAAACAAAGTGTCCACACGTGCTATCCCTTCCTCGTAGTTTCCAGATGTGAAAATGATGATAGCCTGTCAGTCAAACGAATGAGCGTCCTAATGAGGTATATGGGCATGTGCCAATGACAAACCTTGATGAGAAAGATGAAAGATGTGTTGTCGATGATATCATTGATGTCGCAATGAACGAAGAGCTGATTAAATTCTTCACTTGCACGGTCAGCATCTCCTTTGCCGAATTGTGCGATGGCGATGGTGATGTAAGCCAAGATTGTTGGCTTGATAGAAATGGACTACATTCATCCGGCGTGGTTAGTAGTTGAGAATGAGATGTGACTCAACGGCACCTTTTTAGCATCTCGGATCGCCTGGTCCCACTGGTGGAGGCGTGCTCGGAGAAAGGCACGATTAGCGAATAAATGTTCGCGGTTGTTGTTCTGCTTCCTTTCTTGCGAAAGCGCTTCGACTGCCTTCAAAAGCTTGTCCGCTCGCCACCATTCCAGCACAGAGAGACTAGCGTGTATGAGCTGTTGAAACCAATAATGTAGGTCTCACACGAGTTTTCGATGGATGAGCACTTACGACGTCGCCATAGTGAGATGAAAGGATGTCAGAGAGATTGAAACGAGCCATTCCGTCTTCCCCGGTCATCACAAGCCAATACTGTGATGAGATGGCAATGGACCAGATTTCCACTGCGTGTTCGATGACAGACCCGATTTGTTGGCGAGTCATGGTGTCCCAGAGTGAGACAGAGGATCCGTAAGAGGCTGCAATGAATGAGCCATTGCTTGCCAGTGTGATGCACCCAGGGTCTCGGATAACGTCGATACTGCCATCCGAGATATGCCATTGGATGAGCGTCGCACCACTGGATGCGTCGAGACAATAGACAGTTCCGTTACGAGACAAGGCGAATAATCGTTCGTTGCCACTGTCCCAGGCAAACGACTGGTTGTACCTGTGGCTGGCCTCGATTGGCACGTCGAAAACGAGTGGTTGGATGAAGCGCCGTTTCTGAGTGCTGTAGACACGGATCGATTTGTGTTGCACCGTTGCGGTGGCGAGAAAGCGTCCGTCCGGCGAGAATTTCACTGCGGTCACCCATTTCTTGTGGAACCAAGGACCGAGGATTTGTTTGCCGGTCGAGACCGACCAGACACGAACAGTGTTTCGCGATCCACCCGCCACCCATATCCCGTCTGGTGACACGTCCACTGCACACACCGGTTTGTTGTTTCCTTTGAGCTCGGTTACTTTTTCACCGCTCTCTGCATTCCACACCGTTACCAAGCCGTCCTTTGTCCCGCTCACAAGCCAGTGACCATCAGGTGACACCGCGATATTGGTAATGAAACTTCCTGCATCCATTACCACCTCCTTACCATCTTCCACTCCCCGAACCCGAATCTTGCCTTCAAAGCCACCACTCACCAAGTGCCTCTCGTCGGCGAGGAACATAGCCGAAAGTATAACATCTTCACTATAAATGATTTTAATCGGTTTGATGTTCGAGTTTCCACTAGACTCTGTCATGTCCTCGTCAGCGTTCCGCCCTCGGGCATTTTGCCTCTACCTACCATTCCTCAGCAACAGGCTAGACATCCTTAGCAAGATACTAGTAGAGCAATGAAAAGGAGCATGCGCAGTTGTCTACTTGCGGCACGCCGATGTCGCCTGGTATACACGTGTCCTCTTGTCCATCTGGTTTATGTCTATGATCACTTGCCCTTAGCCCACTGGTTCACATGTCCCCGCCATCGTATAGCAACTAATGGTAAAATTGATCTCGAAGTTGGCGGGCAATATTTACCAATGTCCAACGGATCGACTCATTTCGCAGAGTTTTCTCGCCCGCTACTTTTCGGTGACATGATACCTGAATGTCTCACCCTCAAAGTCACAAGCCGTGGTGTCTGCGTGCTCATCAATGGCAGCGCTCGCACTGAATGGTCCAATATTCGTGCCAGGGCCCACTGACAACTTAAACTTGAGCTATGGCATCTTCGTGCGCATGTTCCTTTACTTGATCAGTAGTTATGACTCCGGCATACATCCTGGGTGATCGGGGAACACCTATTAAACATCACCTCAGGTGCAATATGTCCTGTTTGGAGTTTTGACATGCAGGAAATGTTACATACGAACCTTTTCAATCATCCCCAAGAGAGGCTATGGCACATGCGCACTCAGAGTAGGCGATTGTAGTGTTTGATTAGTAACGACAGTACCAACTTGAAAGGAATAGGGCTCGATAAGTGCAATTTTCAGCACCATAAACATAGTTCCACGTCTTTCCAGGGTATTTACTACTTCTCCACATCGTCGTCGGCGTTGACGCGACGGTAGCCCGCAGCTCGTGTTTTGCGAACGAGGCGACGCAACAGCGTCCGCGGTCCTCCACAAAGGTACACAGCGCAGGGCACGGTCAGAATGAGAAGGACGATGCCGGCGTACCTGAGGTACGGCAGCGAGGTGTTTGCAGTTTCAACAGCTGCATCAACCACACCGGACGAGGCCTCAGACGCAACCGGAGACTCGACAGTGGGGAGCGACGTTTCGGCAACAGCAGGCTCATCCTCGAGATCCTGTTGAATAAACAACAGATAATTTTATTATTGACATGATATGCCAACGAAAAACATGGGCGGGCTGAATTATAGCTCAGCACGGAGTGGTACCTGGTTTCCATCATCATCGATAGCAGACTCTACAGGCAACTACGTGAAGTTCATCAGTAAGCGATAATCACTGTGACTGCGCTGACAAACCTCTCCAGAATCATAAATGATGACATCTTCCAGCGGCCGATCGTTACCACCCTTTGGAACATCCTCTAAATAGTAGATGAGGATGATAGGTTAAGGAAGATATAAAAAAACATACCAATTGCGCGAACGACATCCATCCCTTCTAGAACCTTGCCGAAGACAACCTGTAATCACAAGATTAGTTACCCTCGGCGATGGAAGGACATAACGGAACGGCCTACGTGTTTACCGTCCAACCAGCTAGTGATCGCCGTGCAAATAAACTAAATAACAGTCAGCCTATAAGCCACCCGAGGGCAGTGGATCATACGAATTGTGAACCTAAGCGAGAGCGGGATCAAAACTATATTCACGATAATGAATCTAAGACGCACCATTCGTGTCTTTACCCGCATTAGCCATGGAAAGGGTGCCAGGACCAGCGTGCTTGAGTTTGCTAAGGGAACGAATTGATACAGAGGGATAATAGGTACTTATCACTCACAAGTTCTCATCTTTGAACCTGTCACCATAGATGGACTGAACAACAGGAATGAACATCAAGCCATAAGTAGCTGAGGTGTACAAACCTTGCCACCAGTGCCGTCGCCGCGAGCTGAGTGATTAAAACATAGTCTGATACAAGGACCGTGAAACAAAACCTCGACGTACTAAAGTCACCACCTTGGATCCTGGAGGAAACAGGGGTTACTAAACTGTAAGAGCAAAGGGTTCGAGATAAACTTGCATAAAGTTTTTAATGACACGGTGGAACTTGGATCCCTTGTAGCCAAACCCAAGGTCGTCGCCCGACTTGTCCTCTCCGGTCGCCAAAGCACGGAAGTTCTCGGCAGTCTTGGGAACAGTCTACGAAATGGTCTCATTGAAACCGAACCCCAAGCACTTCAGGGTAAAACGCACGCCACCATACAAACCCATCACAACTTGTTGGAGACAGATATCAGTCTCTGAAGTCAGTCTTGATATATCTGCCAGATACTCACTTCGACCCAAATCCTTGTCACCATGCTTCATGTCAAAGTAGACCTTGTGCGTAACCTTTGGGCCTTTTGCGGCATCGGCAGACTGCGCGCAGAAGAGGGCGGCGATAGATATGATGATGAACGCGAGAGAGATGCGGCCGAACATGACAGCCTGGTCAGTGAATCGAGGTGTTTGTCAAGTGAGAAATGTAGACGTGGCGCGAATCTAAGTATACAGTACGCGTGCGAGCCTCCTTCCATTTTCATCGACTTACTCTCTACACCCATGGATGATGGGCTCGTCCTGAACATTTCCACTGACGCTGTGGTTGCAGCGAAGCGTGTCGCTAGCAAAAAATCTGGCCGATGGACAGATAGGTATGTGCATCCCAGAATACCCGAAATCATCGTCCTTTAGAACTTGTCAGGTTAAAGACCAAACGAGCGCAAAAGCGGGAAGCAAAGAGACCTTCATGTCCGACCCCTCGAGCACCAGTTCCAGATGACGACTCCGATGCAGATGAACCTGATTCTTCCCCGCCAGCAAAGCGACCCCGACCTCGACAGGGTGAACCCATAGTTCGGGCTGTTATACCCTCGGATGGCCGGCATGCTGGTCCGCCTAAGCCCCAGACCCAAATAATATCCTCTTTATTCTCATACAACCCAAAAATCGATGCGCCAGAGCGCAAGTCTGTTCCAAAGGCCCCTTCTCAGCCCAGTAACGCCCCTCTCGCGACTTCCTCCGGGTTTTCAGAGCTTGGACTCCATCCACTTCTCGTTTCACACCTAGAGTCGAAGATGGGGATAACAAAGCCGACGTCTATCCAACGAGCCGTGCTTCCTGTGTTTACCAATCCTCCCTCGGAAGACATGGTCGAACGAGACGTATTCATACAATCTCAGACAGGGTCTGGAAAGACGCTTTCGTTCCTCCTCCCCATCATCCATGATCTCTTTCCCTTGAGTACACACTCCTATATCGACCGGTCCATAGGTACACTCGCCGTTATCATCGCGCCAACTCGCGAGCTCGCCAAACAAATCTCAGACGTCCTCGAGTCTCTCCTCAAACTGAAACTGAGACCCGATGGCGAGACCGACGACTCCGAGTCGTCGACGCGATATACACGCTGGCTCGTCTCAGGCTTGCTTTCCGGTGGGGCAACTCGCGCTCACGAAAAAGCACGCTTGAGAAAAGGTATTCCGATACTTGTATCGACGCCGGGGCGGTTGCTTGATCACCTGCAGAACACGTCTTCGTTCAACGTCGGAAAATGCAGGTGGTTGGTACTCGATGAAGCGGATCGGCTGATGGAACTGGGCTTTGAGGAAACGATCAAGGGTATCATCCAAGGGCTGGACGGTCGTCGGAAATTAGCCCTTCAGGCTGTCAAGGAGGGAAAAAGTTTGGAAGTTGGGGACTGGGATTGGCAACGGAGAAGACGAACCATACTTTGCTCTGCAACTATTCGAGAAGACGTACAGAAGCTGGCAGGGACGACGTTGGTGAACCCGATCATGGTGAAAGCCTTTGATACCGAAAAAGAGCAATCTTCGCAACAGCAGAATACCTTGTCGTTGGCCTCGTCAGAAAACTTCACTCCACCCGCTCAACTTGCCCAAAAGTACGTCGTCGTACCTCTAAAACTACGGGTAGTCGCACTCGTTGCCCTTCTGCGTTCGATACTCGCACAGAATCAAGTAAGGAAAGGTTCAAAAATCATCGTGTTTCTTAGCTGCACGGACTCTGTGGATTTTCACTGGAAATTACTAGGCGGTTCAAAAATGGGAGACCAAGAATCCGAATCAGAGGACCCTGGTACCGATGATGAGAATTCCAACGGTAGCGAACTCCCTTCGGAAGACGATGGCCCTGAGAAAGGCGAAAAAGTATCAGCGCAATCGCCCCTTCTTCCCGACACCCGTATTTATCGGCTTCATGGCTCCCTTCCTACACCAACCCGTCTTGCATCCCTTCGCGAATTCTCATCTACGACGCCTGAGAAGGGTAAGCGGCCTCTTACGTCTTCTGTACTTCTCTGTACGTCAGTTGCCTCTCGCGGTCTCGACTTGCCACTTGTGCGCGCCGTCATCCAGTATGACCTACCCACAGAAGGCGGAGCGACCGAATATGTGCACCGTGTTGGACGCACTGCACGTGCAGGAAAAGGTGGAGAGGCGTGGAGTTTAGTCGCACCGAGCGAGTCGGAGTGGGTAAAGTGGGTGGAAGGAAAGATGCGGGGGGGTCTCGCCAACAAACCAGACGGAGACCAAAAGCCAAACGTCTCGCTTGAGGGAATGAACGTCGAGGACATATTGGCCAAGGGTTTCGGAGGCAAGGGCTCAGAGTACGAAGCGCGCGCGACCAACGTACAGCTTTCGTTTGAGCGGTGGGTGCTGCGACGAAAAGAAGTGAATATCCATATTTCTGTTTCGTGTTTTTTCTTTCACGCGAACTGTTTTTCTAGCACGCAGAACTTGCGCGAAGAGCTTTCCTGTCACATATGCGAGCCTATTCGACACATCCGACAGATGAAAAACACATGTTCCACGTACGCAACCTGCACATTGGACATTTGGCGAAAGCATTTGCACTTCGAGAAGCACCAACGACGATCTCTGACGGCGGCAAGAAGCGCAAGCGTTCCAAAGCTATGGAATCGAAACCCACACGCACACGCACAGTAAGCGGTCGGAAACCACGCGATCCGGGCGTGTCCTTGCGTACGGGCGACGCAGAAAAACGCATGACGGACGCCGTTCGTGTGCAGGGTCGAATGTCGAAGAAGGGTGGAAAGATGATCAGTAGTGGGGCGAACGAGTTTCAAATCACATCTGGCGCTTCCCTAGAGAAACTCGTACAGGGTTACCGATTATAACCTTCTTTGTCATATCAAGTCCACACAGGACAACGGAACGATGGCGTGGCTGGTTAAGCGTGACGGAGGACCAGCAAGGCACTGATCATGGAAATGCAGATCCTTTGAACATTCCCATCTAGGCTACATGCTAGAAAATTTTTATCGAAATAGAGTGTAGACTAGAAACTGTAATGTGCCTTCTTACAGGCTGACGATTAGGGGCCATTAGAAAAGATTCCCATGCCAAGTACGAAAACGAGATATGGACCTGATTCTAGGTTGTACAAAGTTAGCAGCACGGATCAGGAGACGAGCATGGCCGTGATAAAACTCAATCTCTTCGGCAACAGGGTGTTTGCAACGCCACGACTGCGACCGAGTCTAGCCCATCTACGACACATAAAGGCACCGTCATCGCGCTCCCGACGATCTCGAGGACGAGTAAGATTAGAAACCGAAGGCAGCAAAATCACCGCCGGAAGCCCATCGGGAATGCGAAAATCAGGAACTTGATCGGAGACGATATACTCCAGGACTATTGAATGCGGTACATATGGCTCTCAGGGGTAAGCTTGTGAATTGGACGTGAAACAGTAGGATCAATGGAGAAATATTTAATAATCCCTCTCATCCGAGCAGGGTGCTTTACATGTCGTTGCGAGATATGGGGAAAAAAAGAACCAGGTGCATGGCAGGTGAAAGAAGAAATCATTCACGCCCCTGTGTCGTTGCACGCACTTGAGTACTACTGGGCAGCCGCATTTGGGCTTTTGTTCAGCCGAGTAAATAGTGCCTTGGAGCACTTTGAACGTTTGAACCGTCAGCGAAAGTTTTGAAATTGAATCAATTCGTGCAATTTTCAACGAATAGAATTCGGTTCGTTGACATCGACAGAAAAAAAATTTCAAAGTTGATATAAGCTCACGTCACTGCGAAAAGGAACAAATTTCGAGAACATGTATACCCATTCCGGGATCTCTTGAGGAATTTTAGCACTTGAAGTCGTCGATCTGGCGGACGTGTAGTGCTAGTAATCAGAGGTGCGTTGCCCATGACCGGGCTGGCTCCGAGCTTGTAAAGCGACTCATGAATCGACCTGGATTCAGGCTCGCTCAGGGATTTACATAAAATTTTCTCACAATTTACAGCATCCGTAATCAGACTAGTTTAGTGATATCGATCATCCACAACATGTTCACTACAAATGTTGTCTCCTTTTTTTAATAACTAACGCCCAAAGCTCGACTTGCTTCCCAAAGTGCTCTTTGTCACCTATTCTCGTATGTGTCGTGTAATCCACTGAGTGTTGCATAGGCCCTCATCCTTCATGGCTTTTTTAACGGCGGAAGGTACGTTCAGGACCTGATAATAAAATCAGCTTCGTTGCTACTATTGTTGCCCCTCTTAGTCATTCTCAGCGTTTCGCAGGGCCTTGCCCTGTTGCTCACGCTGTTTCGTGTCGGCTTTCGTGTCTGGATCGGTCGGTTTTGGTGGGAAGATGCTTGGGCTGCCGTAAGTTTGTTGCGTTTCGAGAACCTTGCTCGTCTGCATCGATGACTGTCATAAGATGGCATTTGCGTGCGGTGTCGTGTGTCTGGTGACCATGTACACGTACAACGGCGTGGGGCTGAGTGAGTAGCAACTTTTTTCTTCTTCCTTGATCTGGTTCTTCAAACTCACACCTCGATTCTTATAGGCGAAAAAGTTAGGTTTACATCTCTATGGGTACATTTGTACTCGTGGCCAGCGGTGCTCTGGCAAGTCTTTCTAAACTGATGAATTTGGTCGTTGACGTTGTAGCGCTACTAGGACTGTGCGCTTGAGCTGCTTAGCATCCGTTGTTCGTATCGTTCAACCAGGGAGACTGCGCCGGCTCATACTGGCTTCCGGTTGGCTTTTCGTCGCGTTTTATTTCGGCCTCTCAGCGCAAAAAACGCATTTTTGCTTGCACGTCCTTGAACAATTTCGAAAGGATGGAAGCAAGGGCACCTATGTATGTTTGATGGATAATGACTTGGCTATAAGTATGCTGGTAGGTAAGTATCATCCACAGTAGTCGTCCTATGCCGCGTTTTGACTTGTTGCCTCAGTGGATGCTATTTCCGACGCGATCTTGGTCGCGCTTTCGCTACGTGTTCTCTGGGATGCGCGGCTGAAGAGGAGGCAGCACAGGATGATTTTAGCCATATTTGTGTCCAGCGCTGCGGTGACGGTGGCCTCCATCGTCCATGCGGTTTCGGAATTGGTGTGCGGCTCGAACACAACGCAGTGGCCGGCTATAGCAGGTCTCATCGAGGTGAGCGTCCTTCTTTCATCCTTGCAAGCGCATCACTCACCTGCCATCGTCGTCACGACATTCTAAAGACCGTTACTTCGTTGGTCGTGTGCAACCTCCTCGTGGTCGTCACGCTTCTCTACCGCACTATTGCGAAACGCCGTCGTTTGGGGACCAGCTCTGGCATTCCGGAATCGTCGCAGTCTACGGAGTCTAGTAGTGACGACGACGACGACTTTACCCAATCGCGGCCGAACCCGAGCACGAGCACGGAATCGAGTGTCCGGACATGCTCCCTAACTACAGTAGAGCTGTCCCTCCGTAGTAGTCGGTGGTCGGAGTCAGAGAAAGGGGAGGGATAAATGGATTAACGCATACTGTTACACTCATTTGATACCCGTAATACACATACGCTCTTTCACAGCACCATTGTACTAGCCTACGTAAAAAAGTAGAGTGTCTGATTACATACTATTATTAGCAACTTGCGATAACCCCACAACTTGACACGCTCCTTTGCACACTCGCCCGAACGATGACCTCGCTCAACTATGTCGAACTTCCGAACAACAACCTGGTGGGGATTCTTTTTTTACGTTTCTTGCTCGTGTGCTGATTCGGTATCTAGATGTGCTGCATCTGCCAGTACGTGCAACGGCAACCTGCCATGTCTCTCACGCTCAATTTCAGTTTCATCTCGCACACCCAGCGCACCGTTCACAAACCCGACGACAACGAGGTCATGTATGCACACTTTCTGCTACGACTGTGTCATGGAAGCAGTCAGACATTCGCCGCACTGCCCGATTGATCGCTCGGCTCTTTCGATGGAGGATTTAGCACCGGCGAATCCCATCGTGAAACATGTCCGTTCCGTGTTCTTCTTTTCACGGCCTTGCTCCTCTTCTGACTTGCACACGTGTCTAGCTCGTGGACGAACTCATTGTCGAGTGCCCACACCGGTCGGCTGGATGTCCCCACACATGTCAACGGCAGTTGTTGGAATCTCACATGAAAGACACATGCCAATACGTCACAGTTCCATGCTCTGAAGAGGGCTGTGAACAGGTGATCTTGAGAAAGGATCGCGGGAAGCACGCAGACGTATGTATTCATCGCGCGACCAAATGCGACGGATGTGGTATCGCTGTCAAGTACTCCGAATTGACTGTGGGTCGCGTTCCCCTTCTTTTCCGTTCCCGATTCAGCCGCTTGAACGTTTTCCTCCCTTTTTTGGCGAAGCAGGATCATTATTCGGAATGTGCATCAAAGACCGCAACCTGCTCCTTTTGCGCGGCTGATTTTCCGCGATCCAAATTGCAAGATCACGTCGCGACGTGTTTGGAAGTTGTCCTTCCCTGCGTACATGCTGATAATGGCTGTTCTTGGACCGGTCCGCGCCGCGAATTGTCTGGGTTCCACATCCCTTCGTGTTCGTATGAATCGATAAAAGGCTTCTTCGCCGTACACGGCGCCCGGGTCTCGACCTTGTCCGCGGAGAACACTGCCCTCAAACAGAGGGTTCAAGCGCTCGAAGGGATCGTGCATCTCATGCAACGTGAGATGCAGACATTCAAGACCGTTCTAGGCCCCTGGTACCGTTCCGAACTGCAGAGGACAAACCGTGCAGACGTCCGTCACGTCCACGTTTCCGACGATAGCAATCTCCAAGGTTTTGCCGGGCCCTCGCATACTGGGAATACTGCCCAGCGAGCACAGGTGTCCATGTCTCCTGATCCATTTGAAGTCATCGATGCCGAGTTGGACGCGGTCGCTTCATTTTTTGCCCCTTCTGATGCCGTCTATGATAACCACAGTCATGCATATGGTCGCACGTCAACTGGTGTGCTGGACATTCAATCTCCTGGGCAGCGGTCATTGCTACTCACGCCTGTTGCACCCTTGAACCTGACCACGTCCCTCGAGGGAACACTGGTTGGCCTGCGTGACTCGATGACTGCGGTGGCTACATCCGTCGATTCTCTGGCGCGACGTAATGATATCGCCCTCACCAACGAGAACATGCGTATCAATGAAGAACTAGGTTCTTTAAAATATGCAGTGCATGGCATTCGTCTTCAGGTATGTCTTCGCTCTATCAAGTACATTTTTAGAACACGTTCTCCGTCGTCGATAGATGGGAATTTCTTTCTTCGGTTTCATCATGCCTTTTCTTTTTTCATCGTGGATCTGTTTTACATCTCGGTCCTTATCTCGCATTGCCCCCGAACAGCTACACCGTCTCATGATGGATAGGAATGCACAATTCACAGGGCGTTTGGGTGAACCGGGTTTGGCGTCGACCGTCCCGGTGCCCATACCTGCGCCCGCACCACCAGCTCAGCCGGTTTTCCACCCTCCAATCATGACACCGCCATTTCCCCCGCCTCATGGGACGAAACTCTAGATTCATTTCTCCGGAGCACAGGTCCGGCATGTCCTTCGCCGACGTCACCCTGTTCTGTGCATCTCGTCACGTACATAATAATGAAGGCGACAAACGGCATGAGCCGCCGGCAGGCCCCGTCGTGGTGATGTTCTTTTCCAAACATAGAAGGGAACTTTGTCAGGTGTCTCCACATACTACACATGCCCCGGACTGGCGGCCGGCTTGTCATTTTGTCATTTTTTTTCTATTTCTCATGTCACTTATTTTGTAAAAGAGGAGCTGAGAGGATTCACAGTGTGAGAAGTGAGCATCACGTACATGGTCCCCTTCACGTATGTGCAGATCTAGTTCACAACCGAATTGGGGTGGATCTCAATTCAATCGCCTGTTTCAAATCAGCCTGACGTGAACCATCGGATGCCAGGCATTATCCGGGGTTTGGGGGGTTTGGTTTCGTACTCTCACCCCCTTTCTTTTGGTATCATTGCCGGGCAGCGCGTTATTTTTGGAGCCCGGAACGCCAAGCCACGAAGGACCCACAGCCCGACGCCTTCGTCGTTGGAAGCTCCCTGAACTGCCTGAGTGGAGAACGGAGCGTCGAGACCGCCGCCGCTAGGTATTTCGAATGCCCCTGCTAGGGGCCCTAGTAGGGTGTCTAGGACTAGCCTAGGGCGTTTCCAAGATACAAGTCCTAGCAAATTTCACGTCAATTCCAACGTTTCCAAGGACGCATGATGGCGTCTCCGACGCATTTTGATACATGGCCGTGGGATCGCGCTCGACGCGTTAATCATCAACGTTCGAAACGCCGAGAAGCCCAGAAGCCGCCGTCGAACGGACGCAGTCACACAACGTTATCACATCGTCTCTTTCCATGTCTCCCCCCCCCTTTTTTTTTTAGTCGAGACGTTGGGCAACGCCATTGGGTCGTGTTAGGGAATGGCGTCGTGGGAATTAGCGACGGCCCTTTCTATTTATTTATTCTTCCTTCTTGTATTTCAACGTCGTTCGTCGACCCCCGAGATGCCGAGTCTCGGCGCTGACGAGGGTGTGAAACACGCTCCGATCGTGCGTTTCGAAAAAACCACCCAACGAAATTTACGGCGCGTAATACGAAAGCCCCAAGGCAAAGGCAGTGGCCCCGGCGCAAGAAAAAAAGTTTTTTTCGTAACCTTTTTCTCCGAAAGGAACGGCACAGCTCCGTCCCGTTACTCGGACGATAGTTGGTGTCTAGGGACGATCCGAGCGGATCACCGTGCGGTCGACCGACTTGGGGGGAGTGCCGCCGCCGCGTCCAGAGCGTCGTAGGGTACTTCCCTTGCTTTTTCCGCCACCCTAGAGACGGCGTTGAAACGCCAACTTTGCAACCTACACGTATCAACGCCCGCCCATATCCCTCACCAGTTGTTCATGTACAAGAACGCGGCGGTGTCGGTCCGACCCTACGACGCACAACAACACGGAGAGGCGTGACCTCGTTCTCGTAAGCGATTTCGGTTCCGTGCGACCCTGCCAGCTCTTCGCGTTCCAGATCGACCTCTCGGAGCGAAAACAAATATCGGATTCATTTATGCTAGATACACATTAGGATAAGGCGGGGAGGATAAGTATGACCGGCAAAACAGGGGGGGAAACAAGCAAAGACGACAGATAAGATAGGGCAACGATTGGCAAGTGAGATCAAAGAGAAGCGAGTCGCACCAAACGGTAAACGAGGAAAAAATTTAATGGATAAAAAGAGACGGATGACGGGAGCGAACGTGGGTTAGCGAGGGAAGCGATAGCACAAGGTAAGCTTGATATACAGACAAGCAAAGAGAGATCGTGCAGGATTAAGAAAAAAAAGGGGGCAACTAGAAGCGCCCAGTGACTGAGTAAAAAGACCATTTTTAGCACGAACAGAAGAGGGAAAGAGAAAAGGCAAACTAGTACAAGGGATGATATGCACACGGAGGGGAATTATCGAGCAAGATGAACGCGACAAGAAATCTGTTGGAGCACGATAATAATAGAGTATGGTACCAGAACATCCACCAGACAATATGCCCGAAGGAGCCGAAACGATGCATCGCAGAGATGCAATAAATAATGTAGAGTGGAAACCTGGCTTGATAATTTTTTTGTCGACGACGGGCTCATGTAAAGGTTGCGAATGGCTCCTGTCCGTGACCGGCAGCATACGTGTACTCGTTTGCAGGCGGCGCGTATCTCGTCATATCTGCGTGTGCCACACCTATCGCGGTTGGCGCTCCCTGAAAGGGCTCTTCTGGATATGACAAGTCTTGCCCTTGTTGATACGAGGAATCCTGTTGCGCAGATCCAGGGCCAGAAAAAGGGGATTCCCCCGAGTGTGAAAACCCAGAAGGCGATGTGAAACTGGAGCCGGATGAATAGTGCTGCTCTTGTATTGCCGGCTGAACAGAGGGCGCGCGAGCCTCAGAGGGAGGTGTGGGGTAAGCTGTCTGCTGCTCCATATGGTCCTGCATGTAAATGTGGGGAGGAATAGACTCTTGCGCCTGTATGCTTCCACGACGAGCAATCGCGATCTCATCCGTCTCCGGCACCTGCGAAAGCTTTTGGCATGGCTGTGTAAGGAATGTGCACAGGTACGCGGACGAGAGATCGCTTACCGGTCCATAGTCGTACATCCCCTCGTTCCGCAGTCCGGACGGCGCAGGCTCTTTGACCTGTCGAATGTGCGGGCTCGTGCCGGGCGAAACCTTGGAAGTAAATCCCCCGATCACCTCGGGCGAGCGCTCTTGGCGCACCAGTTTGTCACGGTAAGCGTGGGCGGTAGCGGCATTCAAGTGTGCCTCATTGAGGGAACCCTGACTTGATCGACCTGTCATGTTGAGACCGGATAGACGCATCTCGAGAAGATTCCCAGACGCACTATGACCGCACGTACGTCAGGTTGATGCCACGACAAGGAACGAATCCCATAGCTCACCAAGATCCGCGCCTGGCAGATGGGTCGTACCCGATGGGGTCGACGCAACTACTCACGTCGGAATACATCGCGCTCGAATCGCTGCCAGTTATACTGGCGACCGAACCAAATCTCGACAAACCACTATAGCTGCCCGAGTCCTCCGTATCTTGGTCCACCTCACGCGACCGGGGGAACGACCAGTTGTGCAATTGGGCAATGTCGGGGGAATGCAACGGCAAAGGCGGTGACTCTGTTTCACCAGGAGTGGGAGAGGCATTGGAAGACGAGGAGGAGGAAGGGTCGCCGAATTGGAAATCCGGGGTCGGCAAGGGGCCAGGAATTGGAGATGTGAGCGGACGAGACGTAATGGCATAGGGACGGTTGTCACAGAACCTGCGCAGGGGTGCAGGGACTGATTGGAGCGGTGGCCCACTTTCGGGAACAGGAAGAAAGGGCGGTCTTGCAGGTGCGAATACCTGTGGCTCAGACGCGCGGTGTGAGAGAGTTGGCCTTGGATGTGGATAACCATGACCATTGGTCCGGATTGGTCCAACGCCTGGTGCGATACCAGGCGCACGCGTCAGGCCGGCCTGTGCGGAGCCGGGGGGTGGAAACTTGGGCAGATACAGCGCTTCGTTTTTTTCCTTGGCGATTCGCGCGAACGGGTGATGCACTAGACGGAAAAAGTCGACGTCCATGGATTTGCGGCGGTCAGGATAGTAGATTGGCGCTTGTGGTACGTTTGGTCCCACGAGCGGCTGGGAGGGCATGACGGTTGGCAGGGAGCCACGTCTCGTGCTGTACAAGTCGGCGTCTTGGCCATGGAGTATGGAGGGTGGCCGGATATAGGGTGGAATGTCGAGCGGTGCGGACCCTGGCCAGGGCGTCAAGGGCGAATCGGGGAGGAGCGGCGGTGAGCAAGAGAGCTTGAGCACAGGGCTGGGGGACGGGAGCTCCATGGGAGGCGAAGCATCGTGGTCGTCGTCGACAAGACGTGTGGGCTTCTCTGTTGCGGTGGACGAGGTGGAGGAGTCGATTGGGGAAGCGTCCCGGGAGGGCGGGGACATTTTCGTCGATGGCGAAGCCAGTTGGTCTTGGCCATTGGCCTCGGAAACGCGTTTGCGAAGGGCCTTTTCCTTGGCTCGCCTGGGGGGACGTCAGAGAGACGAAACGAGAGGAGCGGTGGACACACCTGTTCTGGAACCAGACCTAGCGAGGGCGCGACGCGGAACGGTGAGCACGCGTCGAGTGGGGGGGACGAGGGGGACGTACCTGCACGGCGCGGGGGGACATTTCGAGGTCGGTCGCGAGCTTCTTGCGGAGGACGGCGTTGGGCTTTGTGTCCTTGCGGAAGATGTCCTCGAGGACCTTGAGCTGGTGTCGGGAGGTCCTCTTGCGGTGTTTTACTTCGTTGGGGATGTAGGGGAAGAAAGTCCTGAAATCGACAGACGTGGGGTCGACTCCGGGGGGCATGACGGAAGGAATGCAAGTGCTCGGATACCTTGGGTGGGAGGAGACATGGGCGTCCATCTGGTGGTGGTGGACGGCGTTGACGGGGACGGGGGGGATGGGGATGGGGAACAAGGAGTGGGGAGTGAGAGATGGAAAGGAGGGAGGGGTGGCGGGCTTGGCAGACATGCCAGGGTCCAACTTATAGTGCAGAACTGAGAGGTGCGTAAGATTGCTGGACAACCGACCTAGCCCGTTCACACAGACGTCTAATTGGAACCCTGAGCTAGTATTTTTTTTTTCTCGTGTTGTGGGGGAGGAGGAAGGAGAGAGGCGGAATCTGAGTTGCTCGCGTCCGACGCCGTTCATTTTATTCGATCGAGGTCGCCGTCGCGAATCTGCTCGACTCAGCTGATCGACCGCTCGTATGGGTCGTGGATGATCCCAGCGTGCTCGTCTCCTCGTCCGTGGATCTCCTCACGAGATTGTCTTTTCCTCCCTCACCCCCCCCTCCGTCGTCGCGTTACCTCACGCTCCCATGTCCCCCTCGGCGCGACATCTCAACAGGCACCGTCGGGTCATTGCCTGCTCTTATGACCCCCGTACAGCCTCTCCCTTACCAGCGGACAGACCCCACCAATCGGGCTAGCTGCCATAGCCCAGGCACCTTCCAGCTCGCCAAACCTGGAACGCCTCCAATTCAGATCTCAGCCGCAGCTTCTGCCACCGCACAGCGAGACACGGGTTTGGGGGTGGAGCTTCCATCCCTTCGTCTTCGCCTTGCCTACGTCGAGAAAAAAAAAAAAGCAAAAAAAACATATGCATATGGACGCCGCAACTCTCCATCGATCGTCCCACTAGCGTCCATCGATCACCATCCACGGAGAATCGCTTCTCAATCCCCGAGGCCGCGGCATTGTCCGCCTGTCCACCTCTATCTCGTCGCCCTTCTCCATCTAGACTTCATTTCCATTTCCATCCCTCATCTCCCCTCTCCCCCCCTTGGTCGTCCCCGTTTCTATCACCGAGGCGGTACGTCCCATTTGCCTTTCTCGCTTATCATCATCACTCCTCGACTTTTCTCGTGGCGATGGCGCTCTCGACGCACGGTTCTCTTCCTGATCACCCCGTCACGTCAACACTTTGACAACAAACGTCCTTGCCACCTCCCGCGATGCCAATATCGTGCCCCTATCACGCGCTCCGGGGCGTGCCATCACCGCTTGACAGACAGCACACAAGTCCATGAACGGATCACCACAAGGATCATGAGGCATACGAGCAACTTGGCTAATAATATTCGCGATCATGATGTACGGCCATGGTGTATGAAACACTACCCTTAGTACCACAAGAAAATCTTAGACAGGCCTGAAAGGAAAAGAGAAATGCAACCAGACAACTGAATGGCATGTCAAGGCAAGCGAGAATAGAGGAAAAAACGAGGCTGCGTCTCGGCGCTCCTCGGAACAGATAATCAATAGAAATGCGTCATGTGCAGTACCTACTGTGTATGGTTTATGATAATCGGGTGAATGGTTATGGATAACGAGTCATAGATGCTGATGAGGTTTGAATGGAACAGTGCGCATAAAAGGGGTGCCCAGGCGGAAAAAAAATGACAGTGGAATCTCAAGCAAGAAGATATCGTCCCTAGAATATAATGTTATAGAGCCAACAATGTCCCAAGAACGTACAGTCGCAGTACGAAAAACGAGAAATCTTTCCTTCTGCATTATCCAAGACGGCAATGTTTTTCCTATCGTGTTGCATTTCTGGCATGATCGCAGGGACGCCCTGTCGTGGCGAAAGTAGAACAGCAGCGAGCGGAAACAGAACTCTGACGTCAGGCGCTAAGGTCCATTGCGGCATCGTCTTCGCAAGACGGGATCATGGTCCGTCGACAAAGTATTTCCTCCAGGAAGCTCTCGGCAACGCTGGCCAAGGGTGATGCTCCAAACAGCGAGGATCCCGTCGCCATGGCCTCCGAATACATCCGCTCCATTGCCATACGTGCCCTGCACACCACAGGGTGGGAATGCACTTTTTGGATGTCGGCGCGCTCGGCTGGATCGCTCCTCATCATGCTCTTTATCAGGCTAAACAGTTCCGGGCTACCGTCCAAGTCCACTTGGCTAAAGTCCTCTTGTCTCAGGCAATGCCATCCATCTCCCCTACAAACGGCAACGTTAGCTCATCGGCGCATTTTCCCACTTGGGACAACGGGTCAGCTGAACTCACTGATCAGGCACGACAATGTTTGCCGCCGTTTCCAGCATCGTCATGCCAAGACTAGATGATAAAGATAGAGTCAACTGAACCGCGCCTGACGTTTAGGCAAACATACCTGAACACGTCCGCAGCCTTGCCGTACGTTCCCTGCAACACTTCCCGAGCCAAGTACACCTTGTCGCCCTCGCGCTCGAACCCTCCCAGCGAGACACCCAATGGGCTCCCACCGCTAGCTCGAGGCCACAACGACGCCATTCCAAAATCACCAATCTTGAAGCGACCCTCCCGAGATATGAAGATATTCGCTGGCTTGAGATCCAGGTGAACGACACCGCACTCGTGGATGAACCGGAGACCCTGCCAGACAAACAAGTTGAGTAACATGAAACCGCAGCCTAAACAGGCGACCCGTCAACATGCGCAACTCACATTGCTCAATTCTGCAAATATCTTCCAAACTCTAGCCTCGTCCAGTCGCGGAAATACCTTGCCATACTCCCACAGGAAGCGCTCAAGGTTTCCCAGCTCACAGAGCTCCGTACGAATGAACAAAGCCTCGTCTTCTTCCCAGCTATCGACATACGCGAGGATGTTAGGATGGCGACCACCCTCGGCGGCCGCAGCTTGGCAAAGGTGCTGCAGAACGTCAGCCTCTTCTCGCAGACGCAACCTGCCAGGACAAGAATAAGTCGCGCGGATATTAAGGATAAAATTGGGAACACATACCGGTGCCGGGGTCCTTCGAATGGCTTAGACCGTTTGACAGCCCATACACCATCTGAAGAGGGTCCGTTCTTGGATCGAACCTTGAGGACTTTCCCAAATTCGCCGCTGCCAATTTGGTCAATCTCCACGAACTCCTTGTCAAAGCGGCCTAGCTTGGCGTTCGCCGCGGGTCTAGCGTGTTGGAAGAGGGGCGAGACGGCAGGGCGACATGACGTCGAACCAGGCACGGCACGTCGCACGAGCGTTGGCGAATTCAGTGTAATCACAGAACTATTCGACGAGGATCGAGAGCCGGGCTTCTCCGAAGGTAAGTGCAATTGGCCCGTCGCAATAGGGGATATGTGCGTCGGAACGCGCGGATGTATGGGCCAATCTAGAACATTGTATGCGTTAATATCCGGCTCGCAGATCTAGATAGAAGATGAAGATTACCTTTGCTACGTCGTGTTGGAGTCGCAATGGATGTCTCGCTTCCACTTGAGAAAGCTCCGCTGCTGCTTCGCCGCATCAGCCAACGTGTCCTTTCGACAGGCCCAGCAAGTCCAGACTGCATGGGTGGGCGTCCAAGCCCAAGACCGTCGTACTTGTTCCCATCTTTCCGCGTGCTCGGGCTGTTCTCTTCGTCATCGTCCTCATCAGACCCTTGCATGTACGCCGCCTTCGTGGTGCCGAATCCAGGAAACGCTGCAGGTAAACTTTTCCGGGGCCCGTTCTTCATTTTACCTGCGGGCGCCATACCGAGGTCCAACTCTCCAAAGTTAAATCCCACCTTGGTGGCCACGGCGCTTTGCCAAGGCCGGTTTTCTCCAAGGTATGCGTTCTTGAGCTTCTTCACTGGCGTGCCAGGCGGCTTCTTGGATTCTTCGGCCGAAGACTTACCACCGGTAGCAAGCGTCCGGAGGATAAATGCGTCGACGTCCGTGCCATTGTTTCGAAAGTCGTCATCCGAGCCACTGATAACAAAGGCGCTGGGCCAGCCAGACATGGGACCAGATACGCAGACTGGGGTGATCAAATCATCCCCAATATCTGAATTCAGAGAGGACGCGGATGTCGAGGGATGTGGCATACCCGAGTGCGACGTACTCGCGCTGTTGGACGTGTCCTCGTCATCACTCAAGGCAACGCCTGAATCGCGAGGCTTATATTTCAATGGAAGCATATATTTTCCCGTCTTCCTCTTCTTTGATCTTGGGGACGGCGTGCCCTCGGTCACGTTGAACACAAACGACGACTCTGGTGGACCACACGGTTCAAAGAACATGTCATCTTCATCATCTGCGACGTGGTTACCGCGAGGTAAGGAAGCGGGGGATGAGTCCGGAGATGGAATGTTGAGAGTGGAACGCCATGGAAACATTGCAGTCGCCTCGCTGCCAGGCCCGGCATAGCTATGCCTATTGGAGACCAATGTATGCGCATTCAGTCGTTGTTTCGTCAATGATTCGGCAGCATTCGATGATGTACGCGACCGAGTCTTGGTAGTAGTCTGAGGAATAGATGGGCCAAAGAAGATCGAGGCGGAGCTGTTGCTTGCAAGACGCGTCATAGATGAACGAGGGGCAGTGCTGGGTGCATTCTTTGGCAAAGATGGGTGTGGTCCGCTACTACCAGTAACCCGTCTACGGGGCAAAGGGGAATCGCGGATTGATGGCGGAGAAGCATTGGGAACGACGGACATCCGATTCCGGTTGGCCGACGGGAAAGCGACAGGTGGTGGCCTTGGTACGCGGCAAGGCTTTGGACTTGATGTATCGGGCTATAGATAGATCAAAATCTGTTAGTACGACAAAACGTATACAAAAGAGTAAGACGTACTTGAGATGAAGCAGGGGGTGACGATGTTTGATTTACGCTCTCAAGTAGCTCGAGAGACACGGGTCTCGAGCGGGCCCGTCTCTTCAGAATGTGCCCCCCGGGTGATATTGCCTCGGTAACTTCGTCGAGGGTGCTGCCCTTTTGCGGAACGGCTTTGATGACGAGAGGCTTCCTGGGACTGCGCAACTGATTTTTCGACCGTCGAGACAAAAGAGGGAACTTGTGCGAGAGAGGTATCTTTGCTGCCACGTCATCTCGCTCCTCTGCCTCACACGCCGAGTCATCGTCCTCTATGACGCCCCAGTCCTCGTCCGAGTTTTCCATATCGCGAATGCGCAGTCGCTTCATCGTTTCCGCTTGGCGCTTGAGGTAGGCTTCGGTTTCAGCCCTCGACTGCGGGGTGCGAATGCCAAATCGAGGGGCAGGTAGGGGGACGAGACGATGAAAGGTGACTCCAGAAGCAGGATCTGCCTTTGCCGTAGAGATGGGTAAAGGTGTGGAAACAGCCTGCTGTAGCGGGGTTGAGAAGCCCGCCGATTGCCCCGATGATTTGCGTTTGGTGCCAACGGAAGCGGAAGCCAGTGGGGCCTCAGACTGGGCGTTGGGCTGCTTGGACCTAAGCACGGATCGAGCCTTGGTGCGAAGTTCCTCTTTGACGGGCGTTCGGAGAGGCTGTGAGATTGGGGGAGGGAAAAATGGGGATGTGGAGGGAGAAAGAAAGATGTTCCCGTCGTCGTCATCAATTGGTACAGGCTGTTTATGTACGCGATGGGAATATAGACGGTGCACTGGGGGAGGAGACTTGAAGGGAGATTGGAGGAAGATGTCGTCCTGCTCTGGATCGTCGAGCTGGGGAGTGAAGAGCGGCGCTCGACGGAGTGGGGAGGGGGTCAACATGGGTGAGTCGTAGGAGGGAGCAGAAGATGTATGAGCAGAAAAGCGGGGCGGGGTTGAGTAGTGGGCTGCGCGGCAGCTGGGAGATATGGAGGTGGTCATGTTGTGACGGCGTGTAGTTCCTGATACAGATATGTACTGCGGGGGGGTGGACAAGACAGCTGCCGACATCGACGTTTGGACGCCGAGGACGATGGGCGGCGTGGAATAAGTTAACGTGTTCGCTGTCGTGCTCGTCGTTGGGGAGAACAAAGGGAGGAATGGGACAGACGGTGCCAAAACGTGCCGTCGCGTGTTTAATGCAAAAAGGGCCAACGCGTGGGACTCGACTCAACAATATCACGTGACCGCGCCAATTTGACTCCGTCCAGAGTCTCCGTCTCCGTTACACGAGGCTACCGTCGCCACCAGCGTCGACGGCAACGTCAGCCCTGCCGTTGTGCATCGCATTGTCTCTCTTCGCCGTACGTAGTCATTACAATGACATTAATAAATTACTCTCGTCGTTGCCATCAACCAACCCATCGTACCATCTCCACTCAGGGGATCCATCCACAGCCACGCTGATGGTCTGGTTTGCGCCACCGATTTTTTTTGTTCTGCAGCCTTTGTTCCACTAACTCGTCTCTTGCCCATTGTTCATTGTTTTACCCCGCAGACTGAGCTTGTACGTACATTTGGCAAAAATTGAATGCCATAAAGACTTGGAGCTTGCCCTGCAAAAAGAAAATTGCGATGCCATAACTTGCGCTGACTCACTGAGTTCGTCCAGATCGCCGCACTTCGACAGATTGTCGGAGCCGCCGCTGATCTAAACGCGAAAACTCTCCGCGACAGCAAGCCTCTCAAAGTAGACAAAGTAGACATAATGACATCAGTAGGCACCCTACAAAACGACGGTGCGTCACATGTACCAGTAAATAGGTTACTTTGTCCATCATGGGCCTCGAAGCGCTGCTCTTTTGTCATTCAAGTTCGGTCTACTTCAAGCCGTTACGGTACGTTTCCATCGTTCTAATTTTGTGTCCAAGCACCACAAAATTAGATTTTCTTATCATCGACATGTTGTGTGATGCGAAATGCATGCACATGCGTCGCTTGCCATCAGATTGCTCATCAAAAATTACCACTTGGGCGAGATACTTGATCATGATGCATGATGCATGATGTCGGAGAGCTTTCCATCCTATGACCACTTTCCTCATCATGACATGTGCAAGGTACGGAGACTGTCAAGCTGAGATGATATCTCCTAATCTGTGTGAAATACGACACCCAAACGTTTTCTACCAAATAAAGGTCTGACTCGGAGGACGTGTGAAAACTCGGCGATGGGCGGAGCGATCAAACCGCATCATAGCCAACCCGGTATACGACTTACCACCACCACCATCCTGACACGTCGCTAGACATGGAAATATCGTGAGCACACTTTCCAGCGCTCTCACTCCATCACCCACACAGTGCCGTACCAGATCCATCCTTCAAGGGGGCTATCAACACCCCCTCTCCCGCTCATGGCAGGGCTGCCGCCAGCTCACCAAATCCATGTTCATGTACCCCATTTTCATCACGGATGACCCAGACGCCAGCGTCGCCATCCCCACTCTTCCCGGCCAACGCCGATGGGGCGTCAACCAACTCGAGAGCTTTCTCGGCCCCCTCGTCCAAAAAGGTCTCCGCAGCGTCATCCTCTTTGGCGTCCCCCTCAAGTGTGAAAAAGTGCGCGCGCCTTACCACGCTCGTCGCGAGCTGACGCCTTCGTAGGACGGACGCGGATCGCCGGCAGACGACCCGGAAGGCCCCGTCATCCAGGCGATCCACAGGCTTCGCTCGCTCTTCCCCGAGCTCTACATCGCATGCGACGTCTGTCTCTGCGAGTACACCTCACACGGTCACTGCGGACTCCTCCACCCCGACGGGACGATCCACACCGAGCCCTCGGTCGCACGCATAGCCGAGGTCGCGCTCAGCTACGCGCGCGCGGGCGCACACTGCGTCGCACCGAGCGACATGATGGACGGGCGCATCCAGACGATCAAGCGAAGCCTGATCGACGCAGGCCTCGGAAACCGATGCACGCTCATGAGTTACTCGGCCAAGTTCGCGAGCGGGCTGTACGGTCCTTTTAGGTGAGCTCGCGCATGCACGGCCACACCCGGTTCTCAGCGCGTCCCTCGGTCCAGAGATGCCGCCGGGAGTGCTCCGTCGTTTGGAGACCGCAAGTGCTATCAGCTCCCGCCAGCTGCCAAGGGCCTTGCGAGGCGTGCTATCGTGCGTAACCCCTTTTGGGTCTGGCGCGCGTGCACTGATGCTGCTGGGTAGCAACGTGACGTGGCCGAGGGCGCCGACATCATCATGGTCAAGCCTGCGCTTCCCTACCTCGACATCATTTCCGATGCGGCGACGCTCGCGGCGGATCACCCGATCGCATGTTACCAAGTCAGTGGCGAATTCGCCATGGTTCATGCTGGTGCAAAGGCTGGCGTGTACGAACTCAAAACGATGGCGTTCGAAACCACGGAAAGCATGGTTAGAGCTGGTGAGCATCGTCCTGGCGGGTTGGCTGATGTACTGATTTTTGTTTCAGGTGCTACGCTCATCTTGTCCTATTTCACCCCCGAATTCTTAAATTGGTTACTAGCGTAAGCGTGTGATACCGGGTTATAAAAGCGGACAAGCTGGATGTGATGGAGATTTTGTTAGAAAAAGCCGCGATTCAGAATAGTTTGTTCTATGAGTACTTGTAGACGGGCAACCAGGAGATCTTGTAAATATAAGGATTACCCTATCAAGTGGAACAACAGGACGTCTCGCCCTCGTTCACCGAAAAAGAAGCAAATCTCATTGTACAGAAGCCATGCCGACGCCGAGGAATTCGTCGCAACGACTTCAGTGCCAACCGGTCTTTATGTTGATCTTGATCTACAGATGTGGTACGGATGCTTCGTGCAAGATCACCTACTTGAATTGGCAAAAGAACAAAATCCGACCTGCCTGGCTCGAACAGGCGACCCCAAGATCAAGCTTAACCAATTACAGTCTTGTGCTCTTCCAACTGAGCTAAGGTCGGATGCGCTACCTTCATACGCAAGGTGTACTTGTGGTTTCTTTTCTTTACACTATAATCCTCTAATCTTTCATCTACCCCTTTTTGATGTATCATGGGCAAGAACAAGGATAAAAACACGGACGGGACGCCTAACCCCACGAGCGTCGCGAACCGGGACGTCCTTCAACGACTCAACTTTCTCTACCAAGCCAGTTTCCTCTTGACCAACCTCCCTCGTCCCGCCCGCGACGAAGGCCCAGCAGCGTCACCCAGCGACAAAGAACCCCCACCGAGCAAGTCGCAGAGAAAGAAACGACGACGCGTGGTGAGCGTCGAGGAGCTGTCGAGGAGCTACGTGGACACGATGAAGAGCGTAGGGCAAAAGACCAACGTGAGGACGTGGGTGTCTCACGTGCTTTTTTTTGCCTGCAGTCTTTGACGTCTCGTCGTCGCGCGCAGGGACCCGTCCGTGAAGCGCCGCATATGCAAACGCTGCTGTGCGCCGTTGGTGCCCGGCGTGTCAGCCACCGTCCGTATACAAGGTCGATGCTCGCGTTCCGTTTCGTGTTATCGCTGAGACGTTGCGAACAGACTCGGCCTCGCACGGTCATCTCATCTCGTATCGATGTCGCTGTTGTCAGGCGGAGCGTCGCATTCCCGCTCCGCCGGTTCTGCAGGTGGATACGCTGTCCGACGACACGCTCATGGACGTCCAGTCTGCCGAGGATACGACTTCGCGTGCGCCTGCTGCTTCCGCGAGTGCAGGAAAGGCGGTTCGTCGCGCGCGGAAGAAGGGAGCTCAACCCCGCCTGCCGCCGCATTTCGCTCGTGACGTCGGGCACGTCGTGTTTCGGGGTAATGAACGGCTTGACGCGGCTCACAGAGCTTCATGATCGTCCAATCTGACTCGTTTGATGGGTTTCTAGAGACTGCATGGGAGGACCTGGCCGCCCATGGATCGTAGTGTCTATACTAGAGTTAGAATAAACTAGCCATGTACTGGGAATATGTACTCTCGGAAGGTACGAAAGGTGGCGCGAAAAAAGAAGACCCTAGGAGAAAAGAGAAATCAAGTATAACAAAAATTCTACAACAAATACGCTGATAGAGATACAGTCAATGTCAGTGAAAGAATGTGTGGTATCTTTGCAAGTATAGTGTTGGCCCCGGATGCAGGGTGAATAGTTGGGCTACAACTCTAGTATTAGTACGAGACGTAGATATGGAGAAAACAACGAACGATAGCCCTGCATTGTCAGAGTAGGATGAACATTCCCCATCATCCTATGTCGCATCACATCAGCCTGGATACCCTAGAACACAATGAATAGTACCATCGGGTTGTTTGGGCAACATGAAGTGTAGCCCAAATCTGCCACGCTCCCGAGAACGGTTTGATTGCTATACCCGTCCCATTCCTCGCACGAGACAGCCTGGTAACTGATATTCCAGACACCAAAGTCCTGTTTTCGTTTGGTTCGTCATCTCTTTTCGATCGCTAGTCATTGCAACTTACGGTGAAGCCTGCGGGAACATGCATTTAGTCGTCGAAACTAGATGTGCCAAAGAGCAGGACATACCGTAGAGGGTAGCGTCAGAGGGGAAAAAGCTATTTGAGATGGATGTAGACGGCCAGGCAAGATCAAAGTTGAGATATGCGCCGCCTCTGGTCCTACTGTCACTTTTTATCCACTCTGTGAAGAGGGCGCACACTCACGCATTGGGCCGAGACGCCGTGGCATTACACCATCCTTTAGAGGAAAGGGGACAAAGATCGGTGATTTTGACGACGACGGAGTTGGTCACGTTTGGATAAAAAGGCGGGTTCGCCGTGAACGCGTTCAAAAGAGTGAGCTTGAAGCATTGGCCGCATGCGGGGCCATATGAGGTGCTGCTCCCATATGCCATTTGGCTAAGGGCCGCAGTGGGGTAGTATGTACTGTTTGGGGTGCATCCGCAGGAGGCGATGAACCCCGTTGGGAGGATGTAGTGTGTCATGGTCGCATGTCCGCCGGGGGAATATTGGACCCAGGCCGTGGCTAGAGCTGCGGGGAGAAGAGACAGGAGGGCGAGGAACGAGAGGATGTACAGTGGGTATACGCCGACCGACATTTTTTTTTCTTGGTAGATCAAGAGGACATGAGGGGGTCGAGGACGAAAGAGCAGCCTTGCAGCGTACACGCCTGATGATGATATTTTTAGACAAGTATCATTTGTTTACGTCCTCGACTACCAACCACCCTCATCCATATCATGTCTGATTCATCTTCCACACGTGTCTACCTTAACAGACTACATCCTGGCTCGTCTAAGAATTTTTTTGTGCCAGGCGCAATTTGAAAAATGCAGCGGAAAAAAATAGCACCTCTGTCACGCATGTGATCATTGTTTGAGTGCCACTGCTAGCTGCACCGTATAACTTGAGCCTATGATACGTGACACGCCTCGAATACCCTTCCCTGATTCCACACCTCTAGTTCTACTCACTTCATGTCCCACGTTCCCGATTCTTCTTACAACAGCTCTGGGTCCAGTGCGCAGGCCCCTATCGAGATGCAAGAACTGCCAGCAGGACTCGGAGGTCATTCCGCCGTTTCTCCATTATGAATTCTACTCACTTCACGTCCCAAGTTCCTGGTTCTTTCTCTCCTGAAGGCCATTTTTTTGATGAGAGATCTGGAGCGGAAACCCCTATCGAACGCGAAGTGCTTGGAGAACTACCACCCGCCGGTGGAGGAGGTCCAGCTCAACAAGTTTGGGTATTGTCTATTAGCCAAGATTGAGCTAACACGTTATAGCCCACACCTTCAGACTATTTGTGTTTTGTTATAGACAGTTGGATGATCAGCATGACCTTGTTCCTACCACCCCTGGTTCTTTCGGTCGTACTCGCATATACATTCTTTTCTCGGCTGCGACCCATCCTGCCCTTCCTGCCCATTTACGCTGCAACATGGGCGGGTTCGTCGTTTTTGATCCTCGGCGCAACCGCCATCATCGCCTATTTCTGGGAGCCCGGTTTGAGCAACTACTCCCGGGCTATCTATCTAGCCTCGTTTTTGATGCATACTGTGGTTTTAACAATCCAGATAGCAATTTATTCATATCCCTTGGGAAACAGTAAGCTCATTTTCTTATCGTGAACGCTCTCATGCTATGCTAATAATTTATTGTAGACATTCCAATGTTTCTCCAAATTCTGGTGTTGTCGTTACTGGGTTTCATTTGCAAGGGGTTACACGACACCCATCATTTTGCAGCTGCCTCCGTACACAATCGTCTCGTGAACACCCCCATCGTTTCGAGGTTCATTTTCCATCTCATGACCAGGTCAATCTACCTCATCTTCAAGATGGCTTTCGATACACTCAAGGTAATTTATCTGGCTGTCTTTTCACGTGGCAATCGTCGTCGCAATTATCAAGGGAAACCTACACTCTTCTCGGTAGGTAATTTTTTTATTACTGATGGTATACTTACATTTTGCAGGACATCTATGAGGAGAAGGAAGTTCTGTTAGAGTATGATCGTCCCGTTTAGCTGTTTTTCTTTTTTATTGGCGTGTATACAGTGGTGCCCCAGTGAGAATCAAATGTGTCCGCATAGGAAGTTGGACCTTGCTTCGCTACTTGTGTGCGTCCTCACGATCCCTTGCGCTATCACGAACCGTTGCGTCTGTGCTCACTGTAAGTCCATTGACTTGTGCGTCATCTGCGGTGCTAGCGAGGACCTTGGCTAGGCTGGTGGTGGACCGGCGGGGCTCGCTGCTGCGCTCGCGCTGTTGCAAAACAACATTCCTGTGAGTCGATACTGTGATAACGATGTACCAATAGCGGTAATTACCACAGAAGGGTGGGACATCACTTGCTCGACTGTTCACAAAAGTATAATGTGTCACTCATCCGCTTATGCCAAATGTCAAACTGCGCTCAGATGGTTAGTATTGCTGTTAAGTCTGTCTGGGACTCGAGTATATTTACTTCAACCGAGGTAGCCGAGGTTGGGTGTCGTTGTGTCGCAGTTGTCGTCCTCCGCACCAGGAGCTTGCGCACCGGACGCGCCGGGTTTGGTTGAGGTTGCCACAGGGACGGAGACGAAGCTGTCCGACGTGTTTGGCGCGACGCGTCACACGGTACTCAGGACGTCCAGGGCAGATTGAGGGGTCGCGAGCCGGTAGGCCAGCCGCCGATAAACCACCCAGGGGGTCGGCGTCGGAAGGGCTTGCCTCCTCGTCACCCTCTGCGCGTGTCATGGCCGTCTCGCCCTACGACGTCTTGCCGCTCGCCCGCCGGCCCTCGCGAGTCGCTCAAGTTATCCTGCATGTCTTGGCACACTTAGTGAGTCGTTGTCGTCCTTATCCTCGTCCCCACCCTGATCGTTTTCGTCACCCTCGCCCTCACCATCGTTCACACCCTCGTCCTCTGGGTGCTTCATGTGGGCGCGAGCACAGCCGCTCCCTGCGGCCTCAACCCTTGTCCTCACCCTCCCCGTCCTGTCCCCGCTCGCATGTCATCATTCCCCCCAACCTCGCACCTCTAGGTGTGCACGCAAGCACGGGCAAGCACACAGATACCGGTCTGTGTGTACGCTCGTGCTTGTTTGCACTCCCTCCGCGTCCCTCGCCCCTCGCATGTCGGTACGGACATGCTCACTCGTTCCTCACCGGTCCAGCCTACTGGCTCCACACCCGCCACGCCGTGTTTGCGACACACTCGCGCAAGCTCGAGGACAGCAGTTGCGGTGTATATCAACTGTTGTGCGTTCTCATTCAATTGAGAGCGCACGATGGTCGCTGCATGCCCTCTGCACGTCCTTGCACAGGTCCGCCTGAGCCGGGTCAAGCGCAACCCGCGCGGGTATGGGTTACCCATGCCCATGCCATTCCGACCTTGAACGGGTGTGTCGATCTCTTTCAACTTAATTTATCTTTTCTCGCGAGTCCCCTCTTCATCTCATGTGCCTTGCTTCCTCATTTCTCATTTATCAATGCATGTAAATACAGTCACATTCTGTCCTGCCAATTCATATTATAAGCTCGTCGTCGTCCGCACTGCCACCCAGCGCAGCTGTCCAAAGGCCCGCCAATCTTTTCGACCCCAGGCAGTGCCACTCAGGGGCTGGTCCTGGGACTATGATGAAGCTGCCAAAAATAGCGCATCTGTCACATTATTGTTTGAATGCCACTAGCAGCTAGCTACACATCCATTGCCTTGTTCTTGGGCCATGTAAATCTCGCAAACCCCTTCCCTGCTTCCACACCTCTAGTTCTACTCACTTCATGCCCCACGTTCCCGATTCTTCTTACAACAGCTCTGGGTCCAGTGCGCAGGCCCCTATCGAGATGCAAGGACTGCCAGCCACCGTCGCAAGACTTGGAGATCATTCCGCTATTTCTCCACTATGAATTCTACTCACTTCACGTCCCAAGTTCCTGGTTCTTTCTCTCCCGAAAACTATTTTTCTGGTGAGAGATCTGGAGCGGAAGCCCCTATCGAACGCGAAGTGCTTGGAGAATTGCCACCCGCCGGTGGAGGAGGTCCAGCTCAACAGGTTTGGGTATTTTCTATTAGCCAAGATTGAACTAACACGCTATAGCCCACGTTTTCGGATTATTTGTGTTTTGTTATAGATAGTTGGATGATCAGTATGACCTTGTTCCTACCCCTGGTTCTTTCGGTCGTACTCGCATACTATACATTCTTTTCTCGGCTGCGACCCATCCTGCCCTTCCTGCCCATTTACGCTGCAACATGGGCGGGTTCGTCGTTTTTGATCCTCGGCGCAACCGCCATCATCGCCTATTTCTGGGAGCCCGGTTTGAGCAACTACTCCTGGTATCTATCTAGCCTCGTTTGCGGTGCATGCTCTGGGTTTAACAATCCAGATAGCAACTTATTCATATCCCTTGGGAAACAGTAAGTTCATTTTCTTATCGTGAACGCTCTCATGCTATGCTAATAATTTATTGTAGACATTTCAATCCCTCTCCAATTTCTGGTGTTCCTGTCGCCGTTACTAGGTATCATTTCCAAGGGGTTACACGACACCCATCGTTTTGCAGCTGCCTCAGTACACAATCGTCTCGCGAACACCCCCATCGTTTCAAGGTTCATTTGCCATCTCATGACCAGGCCAATCCACCTCATCTTCAAGACGGTTTTCAATACACTCAAGGTAATTTATCTGGCTGTCTTTTCACATGGCAATCGTCGTCGCAATTCTCAAGGTGACTTCTCGGTAGGTATATTTTATTATTATTGATGGTATACTTATATTTTGCAGGACATCTATGAGGAGAAGGGAATTTTGTTAGACTATGATCGTCCCATTTAACCGTTTATCTTTTTTATTGGCATGTATAGTATAGAGGTACTCCAGTGAGAATCAAATTTGTCAGGAAGTTAATCCTTGCTTTGCTGCTTGTGTGTGTCCTCACGATTCCTTGCGCTATCACGACGCCTACCGTTGCGCCTGTGCTCATTGTAAGTTGCCTTGACTTGTACGCCATCTTGCTAGCGAGGACTCCGTGTTTTCCGTAACGGGAGAGAGCGCCATGGCCATTGTTACTAGCTGCTCTTGTGACTCATTAGTCGACTGTAGGTATAAATAAGTCAACGATTGCAGAAGCAAAGAGGGCGTACTTACTGTATGAGAATCAACGGCCCTTTCCGCCGACGGTTCACTTGCTTCGTGTCTCCGTTTACTGACGACCACGAAAGGGGACGAGCATGGGGATACGACATTCCCACCCTCTGGAGAGGAAGTAAACGCTAACACAGTATAAGTCTCCAACCAGTAGAAAAAATGTGTTACTCACGATGACTTTTCGTGCTGTGTTCCAGTAGTTGCTTGACGGCGATCGTCAACATTCGCAGCTGTTCCCCACATCCCAACGTTGGTTGTAATTCGAAAGATGCGTATATCCTGAAGCCGACAGTCGCATACGGATGGACGGTCTACGGCTTTATTAGAACCAAGGGAAGTACGAGAAAAGATGACTTACATAAGGATTTGCCCATCTCATTCGACGATATCGTTATTCACTGACACGCGCTTGTTCTCAGTTCTCCATTCAAGACCGCTGTGATACACAACAGCATAGAATCCTGCGGGTATTCGTCTTAGACCGAGAGCAACATCTGTCCTGAGAATATCTGCATTGGCATTAGAAAATAAGGAAACGTGTAGAGAAATAAACTACTGCTTCTTCGCGGTCAGGAGATGCTGGGGAAGGGGACGCGTCTTGAGGCCGGTCTTCACTTCCAGTTGGTCCTTTGTTTTCTTGATTTTCATAAGGTAAAGGTCAAAGCGTCTTTCGGCGCTCCCCATCGTCGTTGAAAACGCGAAAATGAGACTTCTGGCTGCATGGAGAAAGATACCTCAGGCGTGCTTTTGCGTCCACAGCAATTGGCGACGAAGAGGGCGCGTTGATCCAGAGCAAGGAGGATCGCATTCGTGGAATGTTCCAATTTTCAAACTACCTGGTGCCGAGCTGAGTACTGGTGAGATCTTGGAAGCGTTGCACGCTAGACCGTTTCACTTGCCTGTCGTGGTTGCGGATCATGACGGAGCTCGCACGCTCGTCTTTGCACTGCAACTTGTACAGTACTTCCCACCTCCGATATCCCTGGAACGCCCGTCGCGACAACGTGGACTCGCAATTCCCTCTCGCGAGTTGCAATACGAGGAGCACTAGTGGCACTAGCAGCATCCTCCTGCTCGAGTCGTATCGCACTGAGAGCACCAACACCTTCCATTCGCACATCCACTTCCGCAATGTATATTTCAAACACAAAGAGAGCCCGAGTCCACGGCCTACACCCTACTTGGTTCGCTTGTAAATCTTGTACAAAAACGCCGTAAACACGGCCCGCTTCAACGCCCCCTCGCGCCCGTCCTGAGGCTCGGGCACCCCTGCAATCATCTCCTCGATCTTGTCCTTGACGCCCTCCTCGTACACGCGGTACTTCTCCCTCAGCCCGATTTCTTCGTACACCGCCTTGACCCGCGCTTCCTTTTCCGCGTCCTTGTGCCCATAGTTGGCGTCCAGCACCGCACGCTGCTCGGGCGTAGCCATCGACAACGCCACGTTGATACACCACGAACACTTATTGTCGACAATATCCGTCCCAATCTTGCCAATTTGCTCCGGCGTCCCAGCATAGTCCAAAAAGTCGTCTTGGATCTGGAAATACTCGCCCAGGGGGAGCAAGATTGACAGCGCGACAGCGTAGGGCTCCACGCGCTTTCCGTCGACCTCGTAGACTTCCGGCACGCCGCAGAACCGCAGCGCGAGCGCGACCGAGAGGTAAAAGCTGTAATACGCCGTCTTGTATTGGACGATGAACGCGTGCCTGCAAAACGTTGGTCAACGTCGTGACGAGAACGAACACACCCACTTTTTCAACGAAAACTTGGACAGATCGACCTTGTCCTCGGGGGCCGTGATCAAATCGACCAACTGGCCCATTTCGGTCTGAAAGGTCGTCTATCGCGCCCAATCAGTACGTTCACACATCTCCACCCATCCCCACATGTACGCACATCGTGAAACAGCTCCAACAAGTGCACGTAATACGGCTCGCCCCGGAAATGTTTCTTGAGCAAGTAATAAATCGCACCCTCGAGCATGAACGAATCATTGATCGCGATCAGCCCGACGCCCTCGACGCGGTACCAGCACGGCTGCCCGCGACGTGTGATCGATTGATCCATCATGTCGTCCGAGACGAGGAAAAAGGCTTGTAGCTACTCAGGAGTCAGATCCAACCAACCAACGAGCGAGAGAAGGCGATACCCACCAGCTCGATGCACCACCCCAACAACGCCGACTTGAAGTACTCGTCGTCGGTCAAATCCCGCCCCTTGAGAATCTCGACCGAATCCACGACGCTCATGCCACGATTGTATTTCCCGCCCGGTGCGTTGAAATCGAGGTTCTAGGAAAGATGGCTCGCACGAGGGAGCAGGGATCGGTATGAGGAGGACGTACGCGACGGTACCACTCGACGGCCTCGGTGGACATGTTCTCCGTTTTCATGTGATCGATGAGATCATCTCTTAATCGTTCGAACACGCCCTCGAATTTCAGACGCTTTTGTTGTTTATGATCGTTGTCCGACATGGTCGTGGTCGCGATTCAGTGGAGTGTTTTCTAGGTAGTTGGGTGATGGGTTGAAGAATAACAGTCACCGAGCGTCGGCCGATTTATCGAGTTCGGATAACCGCGTGATCGTTGTTCTGTCTCAGACATCCCATTCTTGTTCGCAACCGAACACAGGCAACACCGCCAGATGCTCGAATAGAGCAAGCACTCTTGCTGTATTCGACCATCTGGCGGTGATGGCGAAGTCTGCCTGTGTTCGGTTGCAAACAAGAACGGGTGAGTGGTGATACCATTCAGATAGCGTGATGACTAGTAAGTACTACCTACGCTACGCTACGTGTAGGGCGACCAATGCGACCATGGAAGGGGGTAATCGTAATAAAAATGTGAGTGATTATACTTTTCGTCAAATAGATGTCAAAACGCCACGACAGCGTAGCAAGGTGGTCGCTTAGTGCTTAGAACCCGCCCATACCACCCATACCTCCCGTTCCGGGTCCTGCTGGCTTCTCCCGGCCTCGACTACACATGCCTCGCTCGCTCGTCGTCAACAAACTTGCGACACCTGACGCGTCCACGAGAGCAGCCCGTACGACCTTGAGAGGATCTACGATACGCGCCTTGATCATGTCCATGTATTCACCCCTGCTTGCGCCATAGCCCATAGCAGAGTTGTCCGAGCTGCCATATTGGCTCAAGAATGTGCCGACAACGACCGACGACTCCTTGCCCGCATTTGACAAGATGGCACGAGCAGGATGGCTCAGCGCGCGGCGGATAAAGTTGACCGTAGGAACGACCTTGGCATCCGGGCTGGAGGGCGGGCTCGACGAACCAGGTGTATTGGTTGTCAGTGCCAGAGAAGCCTTCAGAAACGCAACACCACCGCCAGGAAGAATACCCTCTTCGACAGCAGCAAGGACACCCAGCCCAGGCAAAAAATGTGCGCGCCCCCCAAAAATGCGCGTTTAATGGTGCAAACGGACTCCTGGCACCATCTTCTCACCCTAGTGGGAACGCCAGCTCCAAAAATGCCGATTTGAAATAACACCCTTCGACCAACGACCCCGCAATGAACCCCTGTCCGCACTCGTCGCGGCGGTGCTGGCCATCGTGGGCGTACGGAAGCTTAGAGCACGGTGGTAGGGAATAGTAACTTCGCATCGTAGATAATCTTGAATTGTAAGTACAGCTACTGTGAGAAATGGTTTGGGCGCGACTGCTGGCAGTGGTTTGGCCAAACCTAAACCATCGGTCACCAAACCAGCCAAACCGCGCTGCTGAGATGAGTTGCCGAGGTGTCCAAGATCAATACTGTGAACATTTGCGGGTCGATACTTGAAATAAAAACAGGACTGTGCATCTATAAAAGGATTTAACCTGCTACTATTTATCACAATTATTGGCGAATACTTAACTTTCGGATAAAACTTAAGATACCATGCAAAGTACTGATCCATCCGTGATGGAACGTAGCATCATGCTGGGGAAATGCTATGTATGTACCTAGATACTAGCTATTCTTGAAATACATAGCTTCAGATATTCCAGTTAGAGCTTCCTTTGTTCCGTTATTCTCTCTCTTCGTCCTCTGGTACTATACACACGAAATGCGCTGCTTTCTCTCTTTACTTTTGCTTGCTGGTCACAGTGGTCGGCTTTCTCGCCTCTGACACCGTTCTGGCATTAATTTATCTCCCAGCGCTTGCATTGACGATCGATGTTGGCGGCACCCTCGGCAATGTGTCTGCTAGCAACTTTCTCAACGTTACCGACACATACCTTTTGACCGACGTAAGCCCCTATCGATCACCTCTGGCAGCAGAGTGTCGGATCACGACATCATCCTTAGTGCCAAACCCCGTGCAACAATGCGACGTCTATCATCAACGTCAGTGCCTACGTCCACATAGTGATATCACGCACCGACATGTCTTGTTAGAGTTGCAGCACCAACGATCAGTGCCTTTGCAATACGGCTACCGTCACTGCTGTCGTAAGTTGCCAACAATGTATGTTCGACACGCTCGTCGCCAATTTCGCAACAAGCACGGATCCCCGGGCAGGTTCTGCCCTGGCACTCACAGGTAAATCCATGATGTCAATATATCTCCTTGTTTCCGTAAGTTGACATAAGTACCGTGAAAGCTTACGCTGCGGCATGTTCGGGTGTCAATGTCACCGTCCCCACGTCTCTGGTTGCCTTGAAAACCCCGCCAGGCTGGGATGGACCACACGAGGCTAAATTGACCACTTTGGAAATGGTATTTACTGTGGTTGCTGCCACAGCCCTGGGCGGGGGTGCTCTTCTTCTTTTGTCGAATGTCTAGACGATGGAGTCGTTCATGATATGTCTGGTCGTATTTTTGGGGTAGTCATCTCCTGATCCCCTATTTTCATGAAAAGGAGTCAACACTGTAGAGCGGCCCGGGGGCGCCTCACCTCGTGCTTTAGAACCCAGATCAAATTTATACCAACAAGCGCATCATCCTCAAGGAACGTCCAGCAGGTGAGCATGATGCGTACTCGTGAATCACAATCAAACATGTTGCGTCCACCTGTCTCCAAGTTCGCTGTTCCTGGCCAGATAACAACGCTTGATGCCAGTCAGACGATCGACCTAGACACTGTCCCCTTGAATGGAGGCCTCGTGTTGGCCGTAGAGTCCATATGTATATCCGGCAGGTTGGGGACTCGTTTATCTGTAAAATCATTGGTAAGACATGAGTATGCGTGAATCAAGAGCGGTGACGATCAACAGACGATGAATCGGTTTTGCGGCTGCGTTCGATGCGGCTTCCGGCGATCCACCGCCCACGTTATCCCGGTAGCTGAAACATACTAGTCGGTAGGACTTCTTTAGCCAAGACGTCGGACGTCTTTGAACGTAGTCGAACGCCATGTCGGCACTGAGTTCTTTCATAAACTGAACTTTGTCATCCGAACCGGTGGATGCAAGAGGTATATGCACGATCCGACCGACCCGACCCGCTAGTAACGAAGGTAACCTCTCCATGTCCATGGTAACATCGTTTTCGATTGCTTTGGAGGTTAAATACGAATTCAAATCGTCTCGAGGAATTGTAATTCAGACGAAGATCCCATCATTAGGTGGGATAGCGGACGGGAGGTCGGGATGCCTGACGGATCGCCACGTTCGCAGTCGAGATGTTACCATGCAAGAGTCTGAAATCTCCCGAATCCGTTGCTACTGGAAGGAGCACGGACAGGATGGCGAATGGAAGGCAAGCTTGTGGAATTTTCTTTGCATGGAACAGGGACGTGTTGATCCATCTTTATAGCGTGCTTTTGTCGAGCACACCACGAGTGGAACTATGTATGTACGTCAAAGAGCGGATCGTAGGTTCGATAACGATTTGGTCACAACGTACGAATGGAGAGGCTCGTACGATGCATCAAGGGCAAACGACTCATTTTGAAGGCGGCTTCCGCCCCAGCTATCTGAATCGGAGAGTGCGTAACTGCCGCTGTGATAAGACAATATTTGCCTGGAAATCTGTATCTCTAACTCGGAAAACTCAACTGCGTCCATGTCAGAGTATTGTGACTAGTACGCGGTGGTTGGATGTGCTGACAATATCTGCTCACGTAATAGTATCACGCCTTTTGTAACACTTGATCATGACAAATACCACTGACATGAGTTTTACTACTTCATCATCCTGTTCTGCCTTATTGTCACAAGCCCCCAGGATACTTTCGCATCACCAAATATTGCTTATGGTATTCTTGGTCACAAGAAGTGGCTTTGGAAAAAAGCTTCCTGTGCCACTCGTCGTGACCAAGAACATGATTAATGCAGTACTCCGCCATAGTGTCGCCAGCTATCCAGCCTTTTACCTCTTGGTATAAATTGCGCGAGTACCAATGTCTTGAATGCAACTGACAACCCACTCGTTCCTTCAGCGATCATCTGTCATACCCATTGCCGATGGCCCCCGTCACCAACAAATGCATCATCTTCAAGGAACGCCCAACAGGTGAACTTGGTAGTCAATAAGCCCAGGAACGTACAATTGACGTCACGTATTGCCTGCTCCTAGGTCTCCCTGTTCCCGGGCAGACAACGACGCTCGATGTTAGTCAGGAAATAGAGCTGGACACTGTCCCTTTGAGCGGAGGTGTCTTGATCAAGACCCTCGTCTTTGCCCTAGAACCTTATCTATTCGCAAGGATGGGATCTTTCATGCCTGTAAGTTCGTTTTCTAGTTCAACGACAGCTCTCTTGACACTTTTGCCTCACGGACAGAATAAATACGAGATCGGAGAACCGTGAGGTCCAGTTCTTGAAATGGCTGATCTCTTACTGACGCTCATTGAACTGCAGGATACAAGGCTATGGTGTTGGTGTCGTCGTGCGTTCCGAGCACCCTGCTTTCCAGGTTGGAGATCACCTCCATGGTTCTTATCGTGAGTGCGATCATCCCGCTCGTCGCCCCAAGTCGATTCTAACTTTGTTTTTCAGCGTTCCAGGAATACTCGGTGCAGCACCAGACCGAGTCATTCACAAAGGTGCATAATGAGCACAACCTTCCTTGGAGCGTTTTCGTTGGAGTAGCTGGGTTGCCTGGTATGTTATTTATCTTTTTCATTATCGTCAAAACATGACGATGGTTCATAGGCCAGACCGCGTATGTCGGCTGGAAGGAGCATTCACATGCGAAGAAGGTAGGCGTGTTGTAGATACGATGGTTTCTGAAACTCACGTTATCGTATATGCACAGGGAGAGGTTGTATTCATTACCAGCGGTGCAGGCTCGGTTGGATCGTGCGTATCTCTCTTTGCTCCCTATGGGTTCGTAAGTTGACGATCAACTTTAGCTTTGTGATCCAACTTGCGAAGCAGGACGGCATGAAAGTGATTGCATCCGCCGGTTCGGACGACAAAGTTCAGTTCATGAAAGAACTGGGTGCGGACGTGGCGTTCAACTACAAGACTACGAAGACATCCGATGTCTTGGCCAAAGAAGGTCCTATTGACATGTATGATTTATCTGCTCCTTTGGGTGCGATGCAATGTATCTAACGGTGATGCAGCTATTGGGATAATGTTGGTGGTGAATCACTGGAGGCTGCATTGAACGCAGCTGCAAAACGTGCTCGAATCATCGTAAGTCGGGTACTCTTGAAATATTTTCGTATGCTCACGTCACATAGGCATGCGGGATGATCGGTGATTATGGCGGCGCGGGCAAGCCAATCTCGGTCAGTTGCATTCAGGTTACGGTTTCGAGCTGATTCAAACGTTCCGGATGTGACAGAACCTGGTCCAAGTGATCCCCAAGGAAATTTCGATCCGTGGTTTCTCCGTCAGATCGCTCTTGCCGAAATATTTGGAAA
>JBBPSN010000013.1:1793-15322 GCA_038093615.1 Austroboletus olivaceoglutinosus | reverse complement strand
GGGCTCCGCGTGCGTCGTCGTCTCCTTTTTCCTCTGTTCGACTCATGTTCACGATCGACTCGCATAGTGTCGACGTATAAAATAAAGCAAGGGGGGACGATCGCGCTGATCGGCGCGCAAACTGGCGCGCCCGGATCCGGTGCTGGTGCTGGGATGGGTGACAAGGCAGAGCGTCCCGCTCCGGTGGCTAGTACGCCCAAGACAGCGCCGACCGAGGCGGGTACGATTTTGGCGATTCGGCAAGAGCTAGAGATGGTACGGGAGATGCTCGTTCCGGACGTGGACGCGTTCGTGCGTGCGCTCGCACCTACCGCCAATGCGGGTGCGTCCCCGACGCCGCTCGATCATTCGCGGATCTCGGAGCTCTTGTTGCAGTCGTTGCTCCGGCTGGATGCGATGCACATGTCGGGGGTGGATTGGCCCGAGGCGAGGATGCAACGCAAGGTGGCGGTGAGGGAGGTGCAGGGGGTGTTGGACTGGTTGGATGGGGCGTGGGCGGCGCGCTATTGAGCGGAGCGATGGTGTGCGTATTCCGAGTTGGTACGTGGATCGTTTGTGGTGGATCGTTTTTTATATATAGATGCTACTGTTTTATCCGAGACCCAAGTTCAAACTATGTATTCGATCTCTCATGCACGGGGAATGGAACGAAGAGATTCGGTGCAATGATCGATGTAGTAAAGTGGGTTCTGGCTGACGCAAAACTTCGAGTTGTACTTTGGACTCTGCTTGTCTGGAGACCGACTCGAGCCTCCCGATCTCTCCGGGCACGTGGCACCCCTGGCAATCGCTCGAGACGATCAAGCCACTTCTCTGGGCCCTGACCAGCACTGCTGAACTCTCGGACCACGAGAAGCACCGTGACAGCCAGAGCGTCCGAGGCGCACCCCGCCATCACAGGATTCACAGCTTTTGACCCCACCGAATGAAATGCCGTTTGGAAGCCCTGTTCAGTTGCTTTTCTCTCCTATCGTTCAACGATGATTTACATTACCAATCGCGGCGACTTTTTCGTTCACAGCGTCCTGCCAACATGTCCCTCGAGTGGTACAATCCCATGTCTCGGAAAGCGTTCCGTCAGACGGACGGTGGAACAGCTATTTCAGTGTTTGAGATCAGACCGTGGATTCGAATCTGCGCCTCTGGTACTCGGGGAATGGTAATGGTTTGGACGCTGTATGATCCACGCTGAACGATACGTTAGTTACTGCAGGTTTCTGGTTGACGGCTACAAAACTTGCGGCCGATTCAAGAGTCATGACAATCGAGAAGGCTCGAGAATCCGAAAATCGCTCAAACTCCTCGATTGGCCGGCAGTGCCGGCCTCTCGGATCACCGTCGACAGCATCGGCACATCTCGCCATCACAACTTTTGACCCGTCCACAGAATGAAATGCTGTTTGACAGCCGCGTTTTCTATCTAACGTTACCGCCCTAATCAGGAGAAGGGGGTTCTTTGCTTGTTTCGTGGGTACACTTGTCTTATGTTGCTGTCGCTCAGACCAGTTTATGATTCAGACGCGACCACGTCTCGTACTCGGCGAGTGGGCCGGACGCCGCGCAGTACGATCAACGCTGATGCCTTCTGGTTGACGGCTACTTGCGCCTAGTAGTCTGGAGACCGAGCCTCTCGTTGACCACGTGGCACCCCTACCAGGAAAATTTTAATGGGCCATCGAGAAGGCCTCGACCTACCAACATGCGAGAATCGCTCTAAGTCCTCTGGCCAGTACTGCGGAACCGGAGTCGCCGAGCGCACGTCAGAACTGTCACAGCTTTGGACACGTACTGCTACTGCCACACAGAATACGAGATGGAGATGTCGCTCAGAAGCCATGCTCTCAGAGGAAACATCGTCGCGAGTAGGCTCTCCAAGTTCTGGAGCGAGCGTCGTGCTTGAACGCCAGTGCTTGTTCGATGCCTTCTTTTTGGTTTCGGTACCCATTCGTCGCCCTGGACAAAGAGACGGCGCGAGTCTTTGCTCGTTTAACTGGTAAGTTCGTTTTCCGCCGCCATCGGAGACTTCCAAACAGATCCATTTCCAATCACGCTGACGAATCGCGTTGTTTTCACAACATCCTGTGCCACATGTCCTCAGGAGTACAATCCATATCTTGGGGAACTTTCCCATCAGACGGACGGTGGCATGCGTGGCCACGTCACTTCCATCAAGATCTTGCCGGCACCCCCGATTCAATGTTGGCCATGATCGCTGGCGCAGAGGTGAGAATCCCTCGCGACGGCGTTAGCTCCGGCTGGACGATACTCATTGCTGCATATCTACAAAGTGCTATTGTGCGATCGCAACAATAGGTCGTGGGTTTCTAGAGTTGCAAGTGAATCGTCGGAGGCAAGGACCCCAGGCCCATCAGGCGTTCATTGACATCAGTGTTTGTCATTGCTGTTCAAACATATGCAGAAACATCGATGTTTTCCGGTGATTGGCACGTCAAAACAAACCGCTGCTCCGAGTCTTTTATAAGGGGACCCTCCGTCCTAGAAATGCCGACATCGGCTCTCGGTACCCTCTCTTCGTTTTCTAGCTCATATCCATAAAAACCATGTCCTCTTCCTTGCAGACCGCGCTAGCTGGCCTTTTCCACAGTGACTATGCGACTGGTATGCTTATCCTCATTCGTCTGGTGGGGTACTATCAATAACGCATCGTCACAGTTGCTATTGTCACCGCCATCGGATACGATTATGGTGAGTTGTACGATACCGTTTTAATACACTGTACTAACCTCTGAAGCCATCAGTCCTAACATTTTCCAAAGAGGTACAGTCCCACATGCTTCCTCGTATGATATTACATTCTCCCCTCACTGTTGATCCTTGCAGATAGAATACATCTGGGTTAGTAGATAAGCATACGCTCAAATTGATGCGTTCCTAATAAGACTACAGACCAAACCTTGGACATGGGTGTCAACTGTATTCGTTTTAGTGGGTACCTAACTTCACTACAGATAATTATAGCTAAGCATTGATATAGGTCCGTTACTGTGGCTTGTACACTGTCATGTGAGCTTGTTTCTATCATTCTTGCAGGACACATACTGAAATCAACTCTAATTGTCAGATATAACAGCATTTGTATGTTTTCTTTTCATACCTGTGAAGTGAAATTGATTGACCGTGACTGACCTTAGTGGGGAGCAGCTTTTTGCCTGGCCCTGTAAAGGTACACTTCTTCCAATGCTAGTAGCTCATGAGCTCACATGAAGGTTGCGCCCGCAGATGTGTGTATTCGCTGTCTTTGTTATCAGAGATTCTCAACAAATCAACACGATTGATTTCTACCAAGCAGTTGTGAGTGCACTCTTGTGATAGACATTTTTGTACCCACTGATGCTTCCAAGGTGACATAACTTTTATCATCAATGTCTGGACATTTGCTCTCTTTCTCGGTGGAGCTGATTGTGAGTCCTCGTGTAGCTCGCTGGATTCTGACAAAAAGCAGACCACATTTGTCGTTGCAGTTGTCATGTTTCTCCGTGTATGGACAATGTACAACCGATCAAGGCGAATATTCTTTCCTCTCCTCATATTGTTTTTCCTGGAGGTTATCTCCGTTATCATTGCAACTTTCCTCTACAGTAATCCAAAGAATCTGTTGGGTATGTAGCCATTGACTGAACAAGATTAATTAGCTGACTGTTTGTTTTCCATCAGTATCCGACACTCAAATATTAGATTATTCATTTTGTGAAGTGGATGTAACCTCCCATCTGGACAGAATTGATAACCGCCTTCCAAGTCGTGAATAGCGCAACGACTTGCATACTCGCAATCATTCAATGGGCGAAGGAATTACCACGAGCGCACGGAATAACACATAAATGGGAACTTAACCGGTACATGAATGTACTCCTGAAGCAAGGGATTCTCTACTTCGTTGCGTATGTCCCCTTCACGTCTTCCCCTCAAGCATTGAAACCAAGCAAACCTCGAACGATAACCGTACTAACGCAGGATGTTGTTGTCTCAGCTTGTCAACGTATTGAGCGCCGTGAACATGATTCCAATTTCGGGTTGGAAAACGACACTGGCGTACATCGTGGAATACGTGCCGGTCTACACTCTAGCACCTCGATTCATCATAGGCATGCGGGAATTTTACGCGTGTGACGTTCACGCGGAGGCGGGATCGACAGTGCATTTGGCTTGTCATCTCACGATTGGTCTGCTGGGTTGGCGATCACACTCGCCGATGTTGAGCAGAATAGCGTCGAGGTGGGATCGATGGAGGCGACGGAGTCTGACGTTGGAACGATTGGGAGAGTTTAGGTCATCGTCTCGTGATAAGTTGTTCTTCTTGTGCCGCCAATGTGTCTCCGTTCTTGACGAATAAAAAACATGTACGAAGTACACCTTTCAGTGGTTCAATGTTAACGCAACTAGCCGAAATCCCTTTTTTTTCTCCAAGCATCTTCACGCGACATGGGATCAATCCCTGTGGGACCTGTAATACGAAGGGTCAGAAAGCTAGCCTACATTTTTTCAACTGACTGGAGCTGGTTTCAATTGGATTTGGCCAAACCAGGTTGCTGAGAACACCCTACTTAACTTATACTAGCCTTAGGCAATTGCCAGGCGGAGTCGCGTGGACAACTTGGGGGATTAACTTGTACATAGGTCACGTGCAATGCTGGCTGATCTAGGCTCGAGTCATAGATTTGTCCAGCATTGCACGAATCATTTCACTTCTTGACTTGATTGTCTTTGCGAGGCAGGGCTTTGACTCGATCTACTTGAAGGCGGTGAGCGATATAAGCGAGATATTTCTGTCGTCCAAGAGTCGTTCCCGCTCGAGTCATTCCTGCTCTGGATCATCAACGCATCAAACACGATTTGCGTCGCATCTCAAGACCGATTCCAAGACGCTTTCCAAACGAGGCAGTTCAGAGACAGGTAAACGCTAACCATGTCATTTCCCAAACACGATAGTACGTCCCCTCCACGCATCCGTGCCCCCAACCAATCTCTCTTCTTGTTATCTACTAGTATCGCAATCGTTCCACTTTCCCAAGGAGGAAGAAAAGGTCATCGCGTACTGGCGCGAGATTGACGCATTCCAGACCAGCTTGAAGTTGTCCCAAGGAAAACCCGAGTATGTTTTTTTCGACGGACCGCCTTTCGCCACTGGCCTGCCGCATTATGGACATCTCTTGGCGGGCACGCTCAAGGTACGACTTTGGGTCTCGCGATTCCCTCCAATATCATTGTTACTGACCCCTTGTTCCATATCTCGTGCAGGACATCGTCACGCGATACGCACACGGTACTGGACACCATGTCATCCGTCGGTTCGGTTGGGACACCCACGGTCTTCCGGTCGAACATGAGATCGATAAAAAGCTAGGCATCACCGGCCGCGACGACGTACTCAAGATGGGCATCGACAAGTACAACGCCGAATGCCGCGCCATCGTGATGCGCTACTCGTCCGAATGGCGCACGACAGTCGAGCGCATGGGCCGCTGGATCGATTTCGACAATGACTACAAGACGCTCAACACGTCCTTTATGGAGAGCATCTGGTGGGCGTTTTCGGAGCTGTGGAAAAAGGGGATGGTCTATCGCGGTACGCGGGTCATGCCGTATTCGTCTGGGTGCACGACGCCGCTGTCGAATTTCGAGGCGGGCTTGAACTATCGCGATGTCAACGATCCGGCGGTGACGGTCGCCTTTCCGCTCGTCGACGATCCCTCTACGTCATTGTTGGCGTGGACGACGACGCCGTGGACACTGCCATCGAACCTGGCGTTGTGCGTACATCCCGACTTCACCTACATCAAGATCCACGATGAAGAGAAGGACACAAACTACATTTTGTGCGACAAACTGCTTGGAACTCTGTACAAAGATCCCAAGAAGGCCAAGTTCAAAAAAGTGGCGACGTTCAAGGGCATCGATCTAAATGGATGGCGATACGTGCCGCTCTTTGAGTACTTTACGGAGCAGGTGAGGGGAAACATCTTGGTCGTGGTGTGTCGAAAACCTAACCAGCAATATTTTCATATCAAAAGTATGAAGATTGCGCATTCATCGTCGTCACCGATACGTACGTCACCGACCAAGATGGTACAGGGATCGTCCAACAAGCACCAGCCTTTGGTGAAGACGACCATCGTATTGCCAGGGAGCACGGGATTGTGGCTGCAGATGAATTACCACCCTGTCCTCTAGACGATGCTGGTCGATTCGTCAAACCTGTCACGGACTACGAGGGAATGTACATCAAGGCCAGTTGGCACACAATCCCGTGCTTGTTTCGTCTCTGCTGACGTAGCGCGCATGTAGACAGCAGACAAGGAGATTATGAAACACTTGAAAGCCAGGGGACGTCTTGTCGTTCAATCGACCATCAACCACTCTTACCCGTACTGCTGGCGGTGCGTACTTGCAGAATCTCAGTCCATAGACGTCCTGACCCCATATGGACCGTAGATCTGGCACGCCACTCATTTATCGTGCGATACCCTCTTGGTTCGTCAGGGTAGAGATCATCAGAGACCAGCTCGTCGCCAACAACAAGGAGACATTGTGGTAAGAAAACCTTGCTGGAATTCTTCGATGTCCCCTCCCGACTGAATGTTCCAGGGTTCCACAATCCGTTGGAGATCACCGTTTTGGCAACTGGCTTGCCAATGCACGCGATTGGAACATCTCGAGAAATCGTTACTGGGGTACGCCGCTGCCGTTGTGGGCTAGCGATGACTACGAAGAGGTTCGTTTCCGTCGTGACGTTGGTGTCAGATAAAGGCGTGATACGAGAGATAAATATTTTCAGGTCGTCGCCGTCGGTTCCATTGCGGAATTGGAGAAGTTGACAGGCGTGACTGACATCACCGACATTCACCGGGACAAGATAGACCACCTCACCATCCCGTCGCAAAAGGGAAAGGGCGTCCTCAAGAGAGTCGAAGAAGTATTTGACTGTTGGTTCGAGTCTGGCAGGTAAGTGCGACTACGCCGTCCCAACCAATACCAATCGCGATCTCAACGTCCAGCATGCCATATGCCCAAGTCCACTATCCGTTTGAGAACAAGGAGTTTTTCGAACAAAATTTCCCTGGCGATTTCGTCTCAGAAGGTATCGATCAGACGCGAGGATGGTTCTACACGCTGTTGGTGCTGTCGACCCACTTGTTTGGAAAAGCGCCGTGGAAGAACTTGATCGTCTACGGTCTCGTTCTCGCCGCCGACGGCAAGAAAATGAGCAAGAGTCTCAAAAACTATCCTGATCCGAACCTGATGTTCGAAAAGTATGGTGCAGACGCAGTGAGGTGCGTGTCTTGCATATATGCGTCATGGACCGTGAGGCTCAATGGATGCTTTTCTAGGATGTTCCTGGTGAACTCGCCCATCGTCCGTGGCGAGAACCTTCGCTTCCGCGAAGAGGGTGTACACGACGTTGTATCGCGTGTCATGCTTCCCTGGGTCAATGCTTTCCGGTTCTTCCTCGGCCAGGCGAGCCTCTTGCAGAAGACGGCGGGTATCGAGTTCAAGTACAACCCTCATGCACCACTTTCGAACAACGTCATGGACCAGTGGATCCTCGCGCGTTGCCAATCGCTCATCTTGTTGTTCCGCGAGGAGATGGCCGCATATAGGCTTTACAGCATCCTGCCACGTCTCTTGGATCTCATCGACGAACTGACGAACTGGTACATCCGGTTTAACAGGCGAAGATTGAAGGGGGAGGATGGTACGGAGGACACGATTGCTGCATTGAACACCTTGTTCGAAACGCTGCTCACATTGTGTCGGACGATGGTGCGTATCATCCCTCTCCCGTCTTGGATATGCTCTTCGTTGACAACGTGTGATACATGCAACAGTCTTCCTACACACCGTTTTTGACGGAAAACCTTTATCAGACGCTGCGGGAGTACATACCGGAAGACCCGTTGGTCCCGGACCCTCGGTCTATCCACTTCTTGGGCTTCCCAGAAGTAAAACAAGAATACTTTGATGCCGAGATCGAGCGACAAGTACAGCGGATGAAGGCCGTGATCGAACTGACCCGGAATATCCGCGAGAGGCATAATCTCTCCCTCAAGGTCTGTTCTTCTTCGCGACGTTTTCAAAGCTTTGGATGGTTGACCCATGCGTGACACAGACCCCGCTGAAAGAACTTTTGGTGTTCCACCCCGACGCGCAGTACATTGCAGACGTGGCCTCTCTTCAGCGGTACATCCTCTCCGAGCTCAACGTGCGTGACATCGTTTTCACCTCGGATGAGTCCATGTCCGGCGTGCGCTATCGCGCCGTGGCAGACTGGGCTGTCTTGGGCCGCAAACTGCGCAAGGACCTCGCCCGCGTCAAGAACGCGCTTCCCAACGTCCCGAGCGACGCTGTCAAAGGGTACCTCGACAGCGGTAAACTGACCGTCGATGGCATCGAGCTCGTTGCAGGTGATTTGACGGTCCAGAGGTATCTCAAGCTGCCGCCTGCCTCAGAAGGCCAATACGCGACACATACGGACAATGATGTGGTCGTTCGGTTGGACGTGCAGGTTCACTCCGAGCTAATGGGCGAGTGGCTTGCGCGGGAGATGATCAATCGAGTGCAAAAGTTGAGGAAAAAGGCGGGATTACAAGCGACGGACGACATCAATGTGTATTACAAGTTTGAGGATGGATCGGGGACGGAGTTGCTCAACGCCCTCAAGGAGCATGCCGAATTCATCGAGAAGACGGTGAGGAGCGCGCCGGTGGATATTCAAGAGCGGAAGGGTGGGGATTTGATAATCGAGGAGGAGCAAGAGATTGTTGATATCAAGTTTTCCTTGACGCTGGCAAGAGCTTGATAGGGAGGGGTGGCAGCGGTAGGGCAAATGGAGAGAATGTGCTATACCTTAGCGCCGCAATGAAACATGGGTGGTCTGTAGAGTGATGGTAATGTAGAAATACAGGATGTTAGTACTCGAAGCGAAATGGGGCTGGACGGTCGTAATGTTATTTCTTGGTTGAGCCGAATCCTCCAAAGCCCATGACAGCTGCCATTTCATCGTCGACTTCCATTGCGGACTCTTTTACGAGGAGCATCCGCGCCTGCTCTTTCTGAGCTTGCTTTTGTGCCTTCTTCTCTTCACGTCGGGAAATCTCTTGGGCCTTGACCTCGGCCAGCCGTTTGTCAAAGTCGAATGACTTGGCGGCCGATGCTTCCTTGGTCTTTTCTCGTAGGATAGCTATTCGTGCGCGAACTTGTTCCAGCGTGGAGCGTTCCACGCGGGTCGTTTGTCCCAACTTCCGAAGATCTATACAACGGAAATCAGCCTCTCTCCCGCAACGACGGAATGCAACTGACGAGATCGGCCGTTGATGTGATCCAAGTACCCCGTAGTGTCCTTATACGTCCGGTTACAGGTCTCGCAGTAGAAACCAGGTTGTCCCGGACCGCGACCACCGGGGTTTTGCACGACCATCGTCTTGCCTAGGTTCTTGTCAAGGTCGAGCGAGTTTTCACGACGCTTCATGAGCTCCGTCGGCTTGGGCAGGTCTTCCTTGCGCCCTCGTCGGGGCGCTTTTCCTGTTTCGACACGCGCAGTCGGGGTGAGTAATGGGTCGACGGAAGGGTTGGCAGAGCGTACCCTGCTTCATGCGCTCCTCGTTCTCCTGCATACGCTCGCGTTCTTCCTCGTCCTTTTTCCGGGCTTTTTCCGTGTATTCCTCCTTGTCCCATTTCTTTCGAAAGTCTGTGTCGCCTGCCTTGGAGGCGTAGGCGCCGGATTTGGGGTCTGACATGGTGGTGGGTCTGGATTGGGTTGGTTGAATGACGCGTTGCGGAACAGGGACATGGTGGCGCTGCAGCGTGGCACCGACGAGTTTGACAAAGCACCACCACTGACCAGAAACTATCCCCCATGGTAAAGGATTGCTTTAACGCGTGTTTGTGTGTGCCCGCTCGCTCGCTCGGAAGCAGTGGAAGGATATCGGATTTCGTGCGTCTAGCTCGATGTTTGACAAAAACCTAGTGGACGAAGGACGTCCCGTCTCCAGTCCTTTTGTCACGACGTTGTGTGTGGATCCAGCTAACAGAGCCAGGGGCCACCGCTCAGATTGCTGTCATTGGAAGTCTGACACGCGAGAATGCAATCTTAGCGGGTCTCTGTTTCCAAACAAGCCGCCGAGGTACGTTTTTTTTGTGACCGTGGCTGCCACCTTGGCCCCACGGCGTGTTCTAGTTCCAGTAGGTTCCAAGGCAGGTTCGCCTCACAGTCTCCCCGCGGTCAGGTCACCAGACTACAGCCACCACTAGGTTTCATCTCGATCACTTGCAAACAAACAACACTGGGTCGCTCCGCCGTTGAATCACGCGTGGCATCAAAACATGGGATTGTCGTTCTTCCATATTTTTTATTCCCTAAAAGTGCAGACTTGTAAGTCATGGAAGAAGGTACAAGATAACAGCTCATGAATCTCATTTGATCCATCTGATCTTAACGTCCGTCGCCTGCATCGACCTCGTTCTGTTGGCATCCGCGAACCTGATCGCTGACCCAACAGATTCATCGACAAGCCAAGCACAGTATCAATTCCGCCTCCCCGTCGAACATTGCGTGTACATGAGATGATGATCTTAGGGGTTAGTGTGTATGTCGGCTTGAAATACGGCACGATGGCGAACAGTATTGACCCAACTTGTTGCTTGAATTATTCCCAAGAGATTCGATATATTGACGAACTGAGAGGACAACATGCTGCGACGGATGGCTCCCATTGGCTTGCTTTGTTCGTGAGTTTGGATGGAACATTGAAGGCCACGTGCCGATCAGAAGATCAAGTTTCCGTCACTTGGTAATTCTGTACATTTGGGAGCGACCACGATCAAGCTGTCACACTAACCTTGAGAAAAGGAAAGTTCTAAAGAATCCAACGTTGCAGTTGTGTATCCCGCACCATGCATGAATGAGGACAAGTACGTGCAGCCGCGTGGTGATTACATCTATAATACCGCATGTCCATCGTGGCGTTCGTGACTATGCCCCATGGATACTGCAAGCCCTTGAGAACCAAGTGCGTTTTGACAATGAGAAGTGTGTCAGCTATGCATGACAACATATGATGTGTACGTGGTCGCACCGGGCACAGCCAACGCCGGTCATGGCAACAAATGTCAAATGCTGCTCGGGAGTGGTGACGTAGACTAACGTGGCACGTGACTACTTTTACTGTAACGAGCAGTGCCGATGAGGAAGCGTCACTGCAGTTCGCCGCAGTTCACCCAACTAGCTCGAAAATTTCGCCACCAGCTAGTCCGCATGCTTTGAACTCGTCCCGCTCGGATGCACGTCGACAACCAAGTTCCTCTCGCGGCCACATTTCCCCTTCCCTTTCGCGTCCTGTTTCTTCTCGGGTTGGGTGTGCTGGCATGGGCGACGAACCTCCACGGGCTCCATCTGCTCGGTATTGACGGCCCCGCCGTACTGGACCTCCATGCAGGCAGCAACCACCTTCCCCTCAGGTCCCCCTCGTCCGGCGGACACATCTCCGCCCGCACTTTCTACATGCCTCTTTACCGCATCTTCTTCACATACACCGGCTGGTGTTTTGCCGCGTGGTTTATATTTCGAGCGGCAACTCGGTCAGACAGCTTTCTCGTGGATATATTCAGATACATCCCCGCCGTGTGTATTCTGGGTGTCACGATAACGCTTGTGTTCCCGTATGATGTCTTTTACAAACGGGAACGCGATTGGTTCCTATTGTATGTGCTTTTGCTCCATGTGACCCGCCACCTCTGACGCCCTCTCTAGTACTGCCACACGGTGTCTCTTTCCAGATTCACGTAACAATGTCCCTTTCTCGGACGTCGTATTTGCCGACGTTTTGACATCCTTTGCAAAAGTCCTCGGCGACATGTGGTTATCGCTTTGTATGCTACTTCCGGGAGGTAGTTTGTTCCAACTTCCTTTGCAAGATGGCTGGTACCAGTGGGTCCTACCAAGTCTTATGAGGTCAGGCGCCGCTCTTGAGTTATTCTAGCCCCGAAGGCGCTAAGATATTGTAGTTTGCCGTATTTGATCCGTTTACGCCAATGCCTTATCGAATATGCTTCTCCGACCAACACGAGCCGCCGTCCGCTCTTCAATGCTATCAAATACGCCTCGTCCTTTCCTGTGATATTCCTCTCTGCTGCTCAAAGAATCGTCATCTCTGACCTCCTGCAAGCTCGCGGGAATGCCGTCATGCATCCAGGATGGCATGGCGAGCATCCTCTCTTTCGGCTTTGGTATGTGGCCAGGCCCTCCTCGGATCAGTTCGCTCACCTAAACCCGTTTAGGCTAGTGTCTGCCATCATCAATTCTTCGTATTCGTTCTGGTGGGACTTGACCAACGACTGGGGTCTTGATCTGTTGGCCACCAACTCGACCAGGGCATGGGAGGGATCGCCGAGGACGTCGCCCGTGCCATCCGGCCACAGGTCACCTGAATCTTTGTCCTCACTGGATCCAGTATTGCCATCGGACGCCACAAGGCACCGTGCTACTCCATACCCATACGGGCTTCGCGAGGTCCTCTTATATCCTCTTCCGGTATACCCCATGGCCGTCTTTTTGAATTTCATCCTTCGCATGACGTGGCCCATCAAGCTGTCAAGCCACCTGTACTCACAATCGGACGGGAGCGTTCTCATCTTTTGGCTTGAAATAGCAGAGGTGTTGCGAAGGTGGATATGGGTCTTTCTTCGTATAGAGTGGGAAATCGTCAGAAGAGGACGGGGCAAGACGCGCGGCGTGGGAAACGGTGTGCGATCGGATAACATGGAACTTTTCCAAGCGCATATCAAGGGAGAGACATTGGATTGATCCATTGCACTGACGTGTTTTAGTCATCGCTGTTGTAAGTCTGATTCTCTCTTTTCTCCGGATGGAAAGGCTCATGTACGCTTTCAGAAGCAATTCATACATTGATGTTATCTATAATATCATCGCAGTCAGATTCACACTCTGTCCGCCAGTCGGCGGGTGGCTCCCGGAGCGTCACGAGCTCTTCAGCACATGGGTACGAATGAGTTTCTCCCTTTAAATGGTAGGACCCGAAAACTTCCGATGATGGTGATCCGTCAAGCAATCGACCAAATCAAAAATGGTAGGATGTGCAATTTCGTGAAACGAAAAGACAGCCGGGACCATTTCTGATTGGCGCGTATTTTCTGTCGCACTTCTATCAACACCATCGTTATCGATTCTGGACAGGGTCCCCGGGATGCTCCTTGTCTTCTATTTACCCACGTAAGTATGTGGGTGCGTCGTCGTAGCAAGGCTACCGACAACTCCCGGTTCTTGCCTCGTAGCTTCCGTTCTGGCGGGTTCCGAGAGCGACTTGTTGTATTGATCTCATCGGAAAAGTAGCTGCAAAAGAGATTACGTGCTTCCCTTCCCCCCCGACCCGATCGGCTGATGCATTGGTTATTCGATCCGGACCGTATGGAGCCCCCATGATTTATTAATGGTATAAAAGCAGGCAGACATCATATCTCAAAATCCATCTCCTCTCGAGTTCCTATCTCTATAA